>LOJH01015732.1:0-23252 GCA_001685095.1 Ellobius talpinus | reverse complement strand
GATCTTCACTAACCCCACATCAGACAGAGGTCTGATCTCCAAAATATACAAAGGGCACCCAGGTTTTTTTGTTTTTTTTTTTTAAGAAATGCTACTACAACTTGAAAAAAAATCCTGGATAGCTATAAAAAGAACTGCTGGAATTATCACCATCCCCCAATTTCATGTTATACTAAAGAGCTATCTATATTAATAAAAACAGCATGGTATTGGCATGAAAACTGATACGTGGATCAATGGAGTAGAATTGAAATCCCAGACATAAATCCACACACCTACGGAAACCTGGAAAAAAGACAGCATCTTCAACAAATGGTGGTAGCTACATGAAGAAGAATGCAAATGGATCCATATTTATTACCCTGCACAAAACTCAGGTCCAAGTGAATCATAAACTAGATGCACTGAACCTGATAGAAGGGGAAATGGGGAATAGCCTTGAACATACTGGCACAGAAGAAGACTTTCTGTACAGAACACCAATAGCACAGGTGCTAAGACTGAGAATAAATGGGATCTCATGAAACTGAAAAGCTTCTGTAAGGCAAAGGAAACTGTCAATCAGACAAAGAAGCAGTCTACAGGATGGGAAAAGTCTTTTACCAACTCCATATCCAATAGAGGATTAATACCCAAAATAAATAAAGAACTCAAGAAACTAGGTACTACCAAACCAAATAATGCAATTTAAAATTGGGATATAGATCTAAACATAAAATTCTCAATAGAGGAATCTCAAATGGCTAAGAAACACTTAAAGAAATGTTCAGCATCCTTAGCTACCAAGGAAAAACAAATCGAAACTACTTTGAGAATTCATCTTTCACCTGTCAGAATAGCTAAGATCAACAATAATACAAGTGACAGCTCATGCTGGAGAGGATGTGGAGTAAAGGAACCCTCCTCCCTTGCTTATGGGAATGCAATGGAGGCATTATGGAAATCAATGTGGCAGTTCCTCAGAAAATCGGGAATCAATTTTCCTCAAGACCCAGCTATACCCAAAGGACATTCTATTCTACCACAAGGACACTTGCCTCAACTACGTTCATTGTGGCTTTATTCATAATAGCCAAAAATTGGAAACAACTTAGATGTTCCTCAACTGAAGAATGGGTAAAGGAAATGTAGTACATTTACATAGGGAGTATATTACTCACTATTAAAAATATGACATCATGAAATTTTCAGGCAAATGGATAGAGCTAGAAAACAAAATCATGCTGAGAGAGGTAAACCAGACTCAAAAAGACAAACATGGTATGTATTCATTTATGAGTGGATATTAGCCATTAAGTAAACGATAACTAAGCTGCTATTCATAGACCCAGAGAGGTTAGGTAAAGAGGAGGGCTGTGGGGGGTTTCATGAAAAAAAGTCTGCATCAATCTGTAAGTGATAGTTGATAACTGACAACTCTGAGGTCTTGCAGTTTATGCTGTGTATAGGACTACCATGAACACAAAGAGAACCTAATGCTTTTTTATTGAAACTTCATTTGTAGTTGGATAGGTAATATAGAGGCTCAAAGAAGACTTCATACTTAAAGGTCAATCAATCAATCAATTCTACTCACTTAGCATTGTGGATACTTAACTAGCCAAATGCTACGTAATGTTCTGGAAGTTTAAACATGCATAAAGCGTGGTTCCCAACTGCCTAGAGTCTTTAGATTTTTTCCAAGAAGATAAACACAAATGACTATCATACAGTTTGAACCTAGAAAGTTCTTTGGCAATACAGACAATGGAAAATTTTTGTCTAAAGGAACCAAAGAAAGTTCAGTTGAGCTTGAGTGAGTTTTTCCTAGGACTTTCAATGAGTGGAAATAAGAGATTGAAGGTGTTGATGGGGTAGCGTGTAAGCAAGTGATCAGGTGAGATTGATCATGCATTCAAGTGCAACTTGGGGATTGCACGGGTAAGTGTTTGAAAAAGGCAGAGATCAAGTTTGCATGAATAACAACTACCATGTAAAGAATTTAGTGCCTGCTGTGTAAAAATACTATTCTTTCAATGTGGATAATGAAGAAATGCCCTCTTTACTGGGACATAGCTTGAATTAGAAAGGCCATAAGAAGGCACTGGTACCATGGTGTCATTATCTCAGCTGCTGTGTTAAATCAGAATAAAGATGAACAAGAGTTGCTGTTAGCTTCTGCTCTGGCTCCCAACAAAACCTCTTAGTGAGTCTTAGTAGCGCTGACACAAGGAAAGTCTGCAGGAATGGGCCTGATCAGTACCTTCTACAATGTTCTCCAGAGGGTTCTGATGTAGAGCAGGTTTGAGAACCATTCCTTGAACCAATAAAAATAATGTTGAAGAAAGAAAGCAGCATGATTTCAATGAAATTGCCTTGTTGGTGGTTGTGAGTTTGAAGGGGATACGTATGGATTAACAGACTCTTGTGTGTTCACCGTTCAAGGAGAGTGGCTAAGTGATAGAGGCACTACGTTCCATTCACTTAGTTTTATTTGTAGCTGGGGGTTCTGAGGTCTGGGCTTGGTGGTTCATACAGAGAACCAGGATCCTAGAGAAAGGTCATCTTAGAGCAAGTATGTGATTATCAAGCAAAGTTCTGCTCAGAGCCCCAGTCACGAAATCATTTCTCTGTCTCTCTAGAGCTGAGCCTAGACAAAGAAGGGAAAGCAGCACCTGCAGGGATGTAGTGAGGAGAGGAGAGAGAGAGCTAAAGACAGATTTCCAAACAATGCATTTTCTGGTGTGCATGTACCTGAGGTGCTTGGTGAATAATACAACCAGACACATCAGAAATAATTTAGTAGGAAATTGATGGGCCTAATGAGGGGCTTTCTACCAGGACAAAGAGGTTATTGAATAGTGATGTGCATAGGTTCAGTTTTGTTTGTGGGTAAGGGAGCAGGTGGGCATTAAATCTTAGCGATCTGTAGGATTTCTCGTCATGACCTTAGCATGTTGGTGTGGAGTGCCTGGGAATTCATTGCTTGCCTTTTTTATTCATCCATCTCCCATGCCAGTGAGTACAGCTTATATAGAACATACTTATGGAATCTACACTGGTTAATATACTCTTGGTAATCTTTCCTTGGGTGTTTGCTGCAAAGAAAAGGAGTCCAGAGAGGACAATATTTTAGGAAAGAGCATGGTCCTGGGGGAGGTACGGAGATATATAAGCCTGGAGTCCATGGCACATCTCAGCAAGGGGCAAGGGCCCAAAGTGCACAAAAGGCAGAAAAGTGATCAGTGGAGCGATCTGGGGTAGTTTTTTTCATTCAGGTCTGTAAGTAATAACTAAGTGTGGAAGGGGTCTTAAGGAATAAAACAAATGATTTTTTTTCTGAGAAAAATCTTCCTGGAATCAGAGTTGGCTAAATTGAAGCTTAAAACAAGCAAATAAAACCAGGTAGATTTTAACTGTTATTCTTATTAAAAAAAAAAAAGGCCCAGCGAAAGGCTTAGGTGACATATGGAAGAAGACAAGGACTATATCAGAAACTGAGTGAGAACAAGGAGCCCACACAGTGCACAGATGAAGCCAGATGACATAAGAGGAATTCCAGAGGAGAAACTGGAGTTTGCCACTTATGAGCTCTGTTTCAGACTAGTGGAATCTTTGGTAGTTGATTAAATATGCAGATATATTAATCTGAAGGACAGTTGGAATCACAGTCTGAAGGTACCAATTTAGAAGATGCCGCATATCACTGAGTGAATTTCATATATTGCTTGAATACAAGAAAACATTGTACAGAGAGAATGCAATGTGAGAAAAAGAATGGCAAACAGTTGCCTCGCGGATCAATGTCTGAGGAATAAAGGGGAAAGGACTTCAGGGCTGACTGGAGAGAGCAGAGAGGTAGGGAAAAAAATACCTGGACAGGAGGAGTGTGGTGTGGAATCAGGATTCCAGCGAAGTTCAATTTCAAGGCACCAGCTGCAGTCAGCACAAATAGAGAGGACGGGAAATCCACTGAAAAATGCCGACTAAATCCCATAAGTTCTCATAGATAGAATGGTGGACAGACGCCAACTGTAATTTGGCTCCAAGTATGCAGATGAGAAAGTGGACACAGCAAACACTGGGGGACATTTTTATGTTTCGTTCTTGTTTTTTACTCCCAAAAGCTCTGCTGTGAAGGAAAAGAGGGGGTGAGGAAAAAACCAGACAGCTGGGGAATCTAAAGGGTACTTTTGAAGCATGGAGCAGGATAGATAGAACATTGCACTAGGAATCATGTCTAGTGAGTGCAGAATGCACAGAGGTGGTCACTGGTCTCTGGTGTGTCTGGCGTTGCAAAAGACAACAGCAGTGGCAGCGGACTTACATGGTACTTCGTTCTTAATGCTCCTTAATACCTGGTTTTACAAACAGGAACTCATCTGCCCATCATGGCTGTTATCCCCAGTTTTCTTAAAGGGAAACTATGGTAGAGAGACATTAACCTGCCCATTTGGTGTTCAGCCTACTTCAGTAAGCTCACATATTAAACTCAGCTTCCAAAACAGTGCCTAAGAGCACCTTTCATCAGAGGTGGGATAAGCCTACAATTATAGATGCTGCTCAGTTATCTTATTGGAAGGGATTTTCTTTAGGGAATGCATGTCTCTGCAATTATTTTGTATCTGTAAGAGGCTGAGTCTTAAGTCGTGTCTTGACTTGTCAGTATTGATCGACTCAGCAGTACTTGTCAATACACACCAATACTTGTCTTGAAAATGGGTTTAGTGAGGAACAGCAATATGAAGTTATTTCGTTGTGGCAAAACTAAAGTAGTCACAGAAATGAAAATAAAATGTTGGTGCATAATTTCCAAGTAGAAATTGCAGTAGGGTGTAGGAGAGAGGAGAGAGAAGTCTGGAACAATGCTGAAACAAAGGTAACCTTAGCTATGCAATTGGAAGAAGCTCCGAGTTGTTTGCAGGTACTTGATAGTAGAACACATGAAAATTGGGCATACTTTTGTATTTGTAGTATATTTGGTCATATTGATGACTTCCACTTTTCCTAGTCTTATGCCTTCATTCATCCAAAGTGTTTTCGGAAAATTTACAAAAATAATTATTTATGAAGCTCTTTTTCTAATGTCATCGCTATTAACACCTGATTTACACAAATCATCTCATTTTATCATAAAAAAAACATGACCAGAAATGGCTCACTGTTACCTCTCCTTCACAAATGAAGAAACAGCCAGGCTAAAGCACAGACCTAGAGAGCAGCAAAGTTTAGACATGGGATAGATAGGTGAATCCAGACTCAGGTTCTTAATCCATCCACCCTGCTGCACATTCCAGTGCTGCTCTCTCCACTTCCTTTAGCATTTCCTCAGGGCTACCATGTTTAGGAATGGGAAGATTATCCATCAGAAACTTTTGTCTCTAATTTCTCCTGCTACTTGGGGATTGATTTGTCAGAATCAATATTAAGAAAATTTGACCCTAGTTAAAAAATAGATAAAATGTATCTCAGTGAAGGCAGAAGGCTCCCCTTTTTATTTAACCGGCTGACTAGATCATTAAACACATTTCTTTAACAATTTAATGTAAAGGATTATACCCTTGTATGTACCTGTTTTTCTAGATATCTGTGGGCTGAGGTTACAGCAAAGAAAGACTTGATTAGCCATTAAACAAGGCCCTTGAGACAGAGAGTGTGTGTCTGACTGTTTCCGCCATTTTATCTATCTTCCTTTCCAATGCCGTCCTCCCTGCTGGGGTAAAGAAATAGAGATGTCATCCAGTGTCCTCTGATGTCACCCAGTGGAGCTAATTATCTGAATGAGGGCCAGCAGGGAGAAATAGACCCAAACAGCCACACTGGTCAGCTTTTATCTGGAAACTTAAAAAAACAGACAGACAATAAAGAGTTGCATTGCTTGTCCCCATACCTCCTGTTTGTGCAGCAGGGCTATGGAAAGCTGATGGGGGAAGGCTCTCTAAGGAACACAGAGAACAGCAGCCCCACACCAGCACAAGCTCTGGACGGCCTCCCCTACCCTGCATACTTTTCTTTTCTCAATCCACACCAAAGGCTATAAAATATACATTCAAGCATGTTCAAACCTCTATCAAATTAATTTCTTCTGCATTCGATATTAAAATTGAGTGAAAATTCTTAAGTAGAAGATTTGCTCTAAACTTTAACTCATGACAGTAATCTCCCATAAATTCAGACAGGATGAAGTTTTCCAAGAGCTCCTAGATATTTAGTTGTCTGGAAAATTCTGAAACGAAGATTTGTACCCTTTTGGGTTCTTGAACAAATGTCTCCATTTCTCTGCATTACATAAGCCAGTCTTTAAGACAGTGGTTCTCAACCTGTGAGTCGCTACCCCTTCGACAAACCTCTATCTCCAAAAGTATTTACATTGTAATTCATAACAGTAGCAAAATTACAGTTATGAAGGTGCAACAAAAATAATTTTATTGTTGGACACCACTACAACATGAGGAACTTTATTAAAGGGTCACAGCATCAGGAAAGTTGAGAACCACTGCTTTAAAGAGCACAATTCACACATTCATGGTACTGTTGAATGCCTATTAGACATTTGTTATCATTAAATTCTTACTTTCTGATTGTTTTTTTTTTCTCACAGGCTCAATTTGAACTCAAGACATTTCACATCCGGGGTGAGCATGCATTAATAACAGCAAGACTTGAAGAAACCATTGAAAATCTCAAGCAACAGTTAGACCACCACTGGGGAGGAGGATGTGAAGAGATGAGAGACGCCTGCATCTCCACTGATGACGACTGCCCCCCAAAGGCCTTCAGAAATGTGTGCATCCAGACAGACAGAGAGACATTCCTGAAGCCCTGTGAAGGTGAAAACAAGGCAATCAGAAATAACCAGATAGTACCCAAGAAGTTGAATATCTCGTTAACCCAGCTCTCTCCCACAAAAGACAGCAAAGACAGCCATACACCTCTTCAGACAGAGGAGGGCATCTCGTCTACTCAGCAGAAGAAATCACCTCCTCCCTCCACACCTCCTCTTCCTCCCCCTCTCATCCCTCCTCCTCCACCTCTCCCCACTGAACTTGGACCTTTGCCACCAGCACCACCCATATCACCTGTGAGTGCTGGGCCACCACCCCCACCTCCTCCACCTCCTCCACCACCTCCCTTGCCTCCAAGTGCTGGGCCTCCCCCACCTCCTCCCCCACCACCACTTCCTCATGTGTTGGCTCTCCCTAACAGTGGGGGGCTTCCTCCTCCTCCTCCTCCTCCCCCAGGACTTGCACCCCCACCTCCTCCTGGACTCTCCTTTGGACTCAGCTCTTCTTCTAGCCAATGTCCTCGTAAACCAGCCATTGAGCCCAGCTGTCCCATGAAGCCTTTGTATTGGACTAGAATACAAATAAGTGATAAGAGGTAAGCTCACCCTTGACCCATTCTTTGTTGCAAACTCACAGGATTCTTCCCAAGTGCTGTTTCATTATGGGCAGTTCAATATTTACATTGGGTAGCACCCATTCTTAAACTTAATATGTTGAATGCCTTGAGTACACAAGCTTAGAGTATCGGGGGAGGAGGGTGGATAGTCTTTGCAAACTCCTCTGGGAGGATGTGTTCAGTATGTCCTCATCAAGGTAAGTGTTCCATTTTATGAACTGGAGAAGAGTCCAGGTCTAGGCGAGGGCCATCTCTAATACCACTATTAGTTGAGTTCTTATAAAGAAATTGGAGCAGTCTCTCTGCGCTGTTAGTCCCTGAGGGTTACTACAATATCTTTTATGATACCCTTTCTTAGTTTTTGATAACCAGACTTGTCATCTGGTGTCTGTCATTTTTTTCTATCGCTATGACAAATACCTGAGAAAAATGTGAAAGAATTTATTTTGGCTTATGGTCTCAGAGATTCGAGTCTATAATGCCAGTGAGGGTGTAGCACAGTGGGGTAGCTCATCTCCTGGCCAGGAAGGAGAGAAACAGATCCTACCAGAAACCTCTTTTATTCCATCTGGGCCATGAGCCTGTGGGATAATGTACTCATTCAGGGCTGATCTTTCCACCCTTGGTGAATTCTCTTTGAAAGGGTCCCTGCAGATACTTTCAAAGCATCACCAATCTGTAGGGGCTTCAGTTGAATCTGGATATTTAGCAGTTACGGGTATACTTTTCATTTTCTGGTAAAAATGCTGAGATGGTTGAGTTATTCATTGGTTAGATCAGAAGACAGTCTTAAAATATAACTCCCCCTTTGAACTCTGTTCATAAGACTTCTTTTACAGCTGTATTCATGCTTGACCTCCAAAGAAAGTAGCATGTGTAGAGAGCTGGTGTGGAGAGAACCTTTCATTTGTGAATGGTATTAAATAGGATCTATAAGGCAGAAAGTCATGATGACATGGAAACCTCCATCCAAACAAGTTAGAGTTAGATTTTTTGCTTTATTTCTGAATCTCTCAGGAGGACAATGAGAGAAATATTGACTTGTTTCTTGACCACTTTCTAGATTTGAAAATTGTTTGCAAAGACTGTATAATGATAATAATAATAGAACTACATTTTAAAAGCTTATTCCCCAATTCAAAATGGTGGTACTGAATTTTCAAGCTTTTGTAAAATTCTTCTCAAGGAAGGCAAGACAACTAAGCAAAATAACATATAGTTCACAATTATAAAAAGAAAAATTGGAAACCACTGTAAGAGCAGGGGAAATACCACCAAACCAGGCATGTGATGAACAGGGTTGATGATGTATTTCATATTGTCCCAAGTCCTCCTGCCAAAACCTAAGGGTCAAGAGTTTACTTGTGGAAATTTCTAGATGTATTTATTTATTGCTGATAAAAGTGTTTTGTAATTTCCCAAATGAATGGTTGAAAAAAAGATGATTCTAAAATAGTTCCCAACACTAACACTGATGTGCTAGTTTGCCATTTCTCATTTGAGATTTAGATATTTCCTAAGAGATGATTTCCCAGAATATTTGAGTTGCGTTTCTTTATTAGTGCTCTCAGCTCATTGCAGTCACTTGCCAGTGATGAATCCCACCTGTGAGCCCTGGACCTGCTTGTTCTGACCGCACATGGAACTGGCTCACACCTGTTTCCCACTTGCGTGCCTTCACTTCATCCCCCAAGAGACATCAAGAGCAACCAAAGACATAGGCATAGCATCATAAAACCTCATGCTGGGAGGACGGGCCCTTCATCCACTGTTCAAGGAAGAGTAAATGAGAATTGGGGGAAAATCATTGATTTTTTTTCTCTTGTCATTTCCTACTTTTTTTAATGGAAAACAGTCAAACACTCAAGTTTACATTAGTTACGTTGGTTGGGTAGGTTCTGCAAACACCATAAATCCAGTGCTTCACTTTCAAATGAAATGATAAAATAGATGAACAGGACATTAGGAGTGACTGACTTGATGGATGTGTTGGCCTTGTCTCCTCTGTGAGGTGTTAAGACCACAGCATGGCCACTCTCTGCCAATGTGACACATTCAGGTTCTTTCTTCATGAGTTCCCTCAATAAAAATTTTATACCTCTGAGCCCAACTGCTTTGAGTATGAAAATCATGATTTGGTACCAAATCATTTAATAATATAACAAATATGTTTACTCTATGTGAAGTAGACTATATAGTATATTATATAAACTTAACTTTATTTTTAGTTTTAATTGAAACAAAAATGTATATTGAAACAAAGGTAAATACTGTTAGGTGTTATGGATCATTCATGCCATGCTCACGTATTTGAAAAATCAACATAGATGAAATTTACCTTTTCTTTCTTTCTGGCATTAATAGTAACTTGAGAAAGCATTTCAATTCCACCAATGTGCAGAAAGCACATGCCAGCTCTTAGAGGTGGTTCTGATAAACTTGATTTCTGGCAGCTGCTTGTTCACTGCTTCATAACAGACTTTTTCTGGAAAATAAAATACAAATTCCCCATGGATGCTTTCGTTGGAATCCCCAGGGGGGCAGGGCGACTGATGCACAACAAAATTTCATGGTTTTGTGCGGCAGATGAGCAGCTGACTGGTCATGTATTAAAGCCTTTGGACTGAGATGATCTGATTCAATCCTTAAAACTGTATTTAAAACCCCAAGAGGGGGCACATCTTTACCTTCCTGTTCCATTTCCAATCCTCTGAAGAATGACTTTGGACCTGTGGAATGGCTCTGAGGGAGTAGGATGCTTGCAGTCCAGTCTGATAACTTGAATTTGGTTGCAGGGTCCTGGGTGGACTGAAATTGCCCTCTGACCTGCACATGCATGCTATGGCCCGCGTGTCTCTCCTATACATGCGTGTGCACATGATGAATAAGTAAACTATAATACATTTTTTAAGAACGTCCTTGCCCATGTATAGAACTGATTATCCCTTCTGCCTCCCGGTGATGCTATTTTTGCCTTCTTGACTTGCCACAGCTGAGAGGAGCAGTTTGCACAGCCCCAAACATCAACCGTAGAAATTCTAGTCCTAAGGGCCTTCTCCAGAGCTCTTGTACTGAACTAACGACCATCATAGTTTGTGTGTGTTTACATGAATATGTAGGTTAAAATATCCTGTTACATATTTTGACTTCTAAAATGTGTGACATGAGAAACTTTTATCCAAGCATTACCAGGGTTTTACATGTGTTAAAAAGTGCATTAGAGAAAGATATCATCATATTAGACTATTTCCTCTTCCTACGGTTAACTTTATGCTTTCTCTTTCAAGCCAAGATGCCACACCAACTTTATGGGACTCCTTAGAAGAACCTCATATCAGGGACACCAGTGAATTTGAATATTTATTTTCTAAAGACACAACTCAACAGAAGAAAAAACCCCTGTCAGAGAGCTATGAGAAGAAGAACAAAGTCAAAAAGGTACTGTGTGATCATCATTGTAATCATAGACATATGGGAATTCTCTCATCCTGCTGGTTGGTGCTCTTTTCCAAAAAGATAACCTAAGCTTGGATGGCAGAAGGATCCAGTTAGTTTAAGAAACCTAGGCCTGCTGTTTTGGTTTTATCTTCTGAATTTTTAAATGTTATTCTGAACTATTGTTTGTGTTAGTTAGGGTTACTATTGCTGTGATGAAACACCATGACTAAAGAAACTTGTAGAAGAAAGGATTTATTAGTCTTATACTTCCTTGTCCCTCACTGTTCATCATTAACAGAAGTTGGGACAGGGACTCAGATGGGGCAGGAACCTGGAGACAGGAGCTGATGTAGAGGCCATGGAGGAGTGTTGCCTACTAGTTTGCCCCTCATGGCTTGCTCATCTTGCTTTCTTATGGAACCCAGGACCACTAGCCTGGAGTGACCCCACCTGCAATGAACTGGCCCTCCTATATTGATCACTAATTAAGAAAATGCCCTCAGATTGCCTATTGCTGGATCTTATGAAGGCATCTTCTCAACTGAGGCTCCCTTCTCTCCAGTGACCCTAGCTTGTGTCAAGTTGACATAAAACTAGCCAGTACAACTATAGTCATTAATTCTATTGAAAAAAATGTATTTAAATTGCTGTTAGTGAAAGTCGTTTGTATTCCACCCGAAAAATAGATCTCATAGGACTGTGGTGATTGCTCAGTTGGTAAAGTACCTTGTCAATAAACGTGAGGATCTGAAATTGATCCCCAGGGGACCAAAAAAGTCAGGTGTAGAGTGAGTGCCTGTAATACTGGCACTAGAAAGACAGAGATAGGAGGATCCCTGGGGCTTGATGACCAACCAGTATAGTCAACTCTAGTTCAGCGGGAGACCCTGTCTCAAAAACTAAGGTGTAGAGTAGCTAAAGAAGACACCACAGTCAGACTCTGACTTCCAAATGCATGTGCACAAAGGTTTCTGTGGACTCACTCATGCATACATAAATATGCATGTATACATGCAAATATATCTCATTCATAGAACCAGTTTATTAGACTCTATGGCAGAGGGCAGTGTTCTAACTCTGCGCTCGAATGTGGTAACAAACAAAATGGAATCTTCAGTCCTTTACACTAGCTATTTTTCTTCAGTAGCTACTAAATATGGTAACAGTAAGTTCTATTGGACAGCTCTTTATAAATATTAGCAATGTGTGAGAGGGAGAAAAACCAACCCTAAAATGGTTATTGCCCTGTGGAGTTTAACACTCATTAATACAAGCAAACCAGAGTGGGTGCTAAGGACTTGGTGAGTCCTGGTTCAGTTGCCAATTGGCTCTGTGAACTTGGAGGGAGTGGTTGTCTTCCTCCTCATATTTTCTCTTTCCTAGAAAATACGATTGTCAATACCAAATCTATTTGGCCAGGGTGCTGTGAAGCCTCTGAGAAAGTTTCAAGTGTATAATCAGACAGTCAATACCAAATCTATTTGGCCAGGGTGCTGTGAAGGATCTGAGAAAGTTTCAAGTGTATAATCAGACAGTATTCCTGTCTTCCATACTTCCTTCTTATATTATGTGGTGGGTCTCACATGTCAGTTCATACTCCCTGTTCTGCTACAAACATAACTATATTACATGAAATGGGCTGCAACTTACAGAAGAAAAACCAGGCATTCCTGATTGTAGTTTTGTGATCCAAATTAAATTTTTCCCATGGACCTAAAGTCATGATCAAATATTTTCATCCATAAAGTACACTAAAAATATTCTATCATGAGAAAAATGTGATCCCAATAATTAGATATGGTAATGAATCATTTTTTCTTTTTTTAACTTTTAATGGTGAGTATGTGTTTGTGTGTGCATTTATGTGTGTGAATGTCTGTACCTGTGGAGGCTGGAAGGGGGCCTTGGATCCCCTGGAACTGGAGTTACAGCAGGTGTGGGCTCTCCAACATGGGTGCTAGGGTTTAAACCCAAGCTCACTGGAAGGACAGCAAGTGCTCTTAACCACTGAGCCATCTCTCTAGTCCACAGAATGAATCTTTTAAGAGTACGTATTACATAAAACAACTGAGGTTCTTCTGTAAGAGCAGTACCAGGCAAGAAGTCACTGACAAACCTTGAAATGGATTCCAGGAAAAGTTAGATTCTTACAGATAGATGTGGGGATGGGGGGGGAGGGACAGTCTGGCTTTTTAGATGCCATCTATCACTATAAGAAAGGCAGAAGGAAAATCCCTACACTCCTAAGACGCCCTCAGTTTACCTCTGCCAGCAAAGCTTCTCTAACCAGAAACTCTCCAAGTATTGTCTTGTGCAATATCATATTAAATTCTTCTATGTTCTCCATTTCTTCTTCAGTTGTGTTGCTCTGTTTTGTTTCTCTCTGGATGTTTTGGTAACATGTTGTTTCCTCCTAAAATGAATGATTTCTGGTTTTGTAAGTGAATATTTGTTTTCAAATCCGTTAACATTTGGTCATTCATTCTAGTTTCTTATCTCCTAATTGCGTGCCCATTCAACAGTTGACTTTAATTAAGGCCATTAGTCCCTGATTATTTGTTTTGTTGCTTAGTCTGAGGGAAGGATGTGCTTCCTTTGAACTCTGCAAGTTTGCTCCTTGGTGAGGTTCCGTCACCGCACAGAACCTACGTGCATGTGTGCAATGTTTGAGGGTTTGCTGCAAATGGAGCCAAACAACCTGGGTCCAGTGGGCTTCCCAAGAGGGGTGGTGTTTGGAGTTTTCAGTGAACTTTGTAGCCTACCTTAAGTTGAGGTTCTAAGTTGTAAAGAAAGTAAAAAGCTAAACCAATGCCAGAAGACTGCAAACCAGCCCCTTTGAGCCTGCTTGGCATTCATGCCTGTGGCCAAGTTGCAACCATCAAGATGGAGCCCTTGGTCTCTTCTAGAGTCAGATGTCTGTTTTCCTTTCTCCTGAAGTGAAGATGAACGTGCCTTTTTAGAGAACTTTCAGCTTTGGGGGCCAAATCCTTCAGCATAATCATGACATGGTTCCCATCTGAGAAGACCTCAAGGACACGTGTCAAGTAGGCCTTTTTATAATACCAAAACTGGAGGCAGAACCATGTATGTTGGTTATTGAAACATCTAGCTGTTTGAATTCTGGAAGGAGAGGCTCAGCTAACATCGAGGCAGAAATGTACAAATCTCATAAGTAGACCTGTGCATTCCACATGTATGCTTCAGAAATGATGAACTTTATTGTCTAGTCTGCTGAACTAGGGGGAGAACTTCTAATGTCAAGCTTTATAATAGTGATTACATTTCCCATTGTTGATCTTGTCTTACACTAAGACACACATGAATTCTCAAACTGGGCAGTAATCTTATTCTCCAATCAGCAGTCTAAGAATGAAAAGGAAACCCACTCATAGTGTAGTTCCATTCTTTCATCAGGACATAGAAACCAAGGCTGAAGGGAATTCTAGGACTTTGAGCCTCTCTAATTGAGAAGATGGTGCTGCTGAGCATAGGAGAGTACCCGCAAGATCTTCAGTACATGTCTGTGGTTCCCTCTTAACTCACCGCACTGTTGATAGCCACAGTTCTCGCTGAGACGATTGAAGTTGATGAACAGGAACAGGTGCTAGAGGAGCCAAGACAAGCTACACTTGGTGAAGTCTAAACTGTTTCTTTTCATTGCGAGATTATCCAAAGTGTTCTTTAGTATTCTATTGGGGGGAAGGGGGAATTCAAACTCCTGAAGAAAATTATGTGCATGATGTACAATTAGGGCAAAGAAACACATAGATTTCAAGTGTATTGTTTCCCTTGAGTCAATCCATTGAAGTTTTTGTATTAACTATAAAAAATTCCTAGGTAGGACACTTTGCACACTCAGGTGTTTGCCATCTTCATTATCACATCAGGCCTATCAGCCACTACAAACAGCAGGAACCAAGCTGAGAACCAGAGCATACACAATTGACAATATCACCACTACTAGGTACAGTCCATTCCGAGCACACTGCCTTCTCACATCAATGTTTTCTGTATAAAACTGAGAATAGTGACTTTTTAACATGACTATTATGGGAATAAAAGGAAATTATAATTATGAAAATACTTGTAGGTATTAATATTAATCTCTTGTTTTATAAACTACTGTTATGTGAAAGGATTGGGAAGAAGATATTTCCAGGTGTGTTGACACACACTTGTAGTCATGGTACCTGGGAAGCTGAAGCAAGAGGACCATAGGTTTGAGGCTACACTGGCCTATATGAGAATGTGTTTTGTTTTGGTTTTAAAAAAAAGCCTTAAAAAGAATCTAGAGCCTGCTGGTGGTGGCACAAGCCTTTAATCCCATTACTCGGGAGGCAGAGATAGGTAGATCTCTGAGTTCGAGGCTAGCCTGGTCTACAAGAGCTAATTCCAGGACAGCTAGGGATGTTACACAGAGAAATCCTGTCTTGGGAAAACACACACACACACACACACACACACACACACGCTCGAACGCACACACATGCACACACACACACACACACGCACACACACAAGAATGTAGAACATCTCTGGACCATTCTTGTGTTCCATTATTTATAGCTGCATTCCACAACTTCCTGTAATGACACATTCTAGCATTAAGCACTTCATCTCAGGTTGGCTTGTGTTCTCTTTCTTGCACTATAAAATAAGTGTTTACACTGTTAGTGCACCCGTGTTTACACTCTCCCTAAGTTACATTTGTTTCCCGAGCAAGAAGGTCAGCGCTCTGACTGGGTTCCAAGTGTCTGTCTCTATTGTCAGAGCCTCTTTCTCTTGGCCTCTGACAAGGAGGTCACTACTTTTTGATAAGCTTCCCAGTTATGTTCTAAGCTTGCCTGACAGGAAATCTGTGAGACCCGCCAATATCCTTCTGCTCTTGAGATGCTGTGATCTGACTTAGAATTATGAATCATCTCTGTTTGTTTCCTCTTCTGTGAGATGTATGAAAGCATTCTCCTCCCTCGGTCTCCTTTGTAGATATTTCTTAAGAATTAATGAGATACTGGCTACTTTCTCTGAGCCCTTTTGGAGGAGATGGGCTGGGATGGCTCAGTAGATGATATTCTGTTGAAACTTTCTGGTGCCAAGATCCTTCAGCCTTGATTGTAATTTGGTCACTTTGGCGAGGATTGAGGCTTCAATGCTCAAACCCCAGACTTTGTGTCTCATTGAAGTGGGGAGGGGAGAAGGGTGAAAAGAGAGCATTGCTTGGAAGCACGAACATAAATTTATAGGGTTTTTATAACCTGTTGCCCTTCCAAGTTTATATTACTCCAGCTTTTGTAACAAAGCTAATTCTCTGCACTGCCTTGGGAAGGTATGTGTGTTATTTCCCCCCTCAGCACGAGGATAAGTTGGCACCTCTATAACATTTCTCCTGTGTTTGATAACTGCGTTGAGTTATTGTGTCCCGAATGCCCATGTGCTGGTCTGCGTCCTGGGAATATTTGTACTGTTCCCAGACCCCGAGTATACCTGGAATGAGCAATGCTTTTTCTGTTCTGCAGTTAACAAACCCCTGACTAGCAAGATTTACCCAAAGGAAGTGAGAGCCTCTTCTGGACAGGCACCAGCCGAACTCTACCACCTTGTGGTTTTTATTTAGGATTGAGTTGACCCCTGAAGTTGGTTTGCACATCTACTTCACCTGCTTGTTTTTAGAAAGTGGGAAAAACTTATATATGGGTATCGGTATGTCTTTCAGAATATTGAATCTAAGTATTGTCTTGGGAGTTCAGCTCTGTTTCTAAGGTTGGCCGTTAAAAGAATAATTTAATCTGGCTTCATAACTCAGGCCAGCTTGTCATCAGTCACTACCTCCCAGAAGCCACAAGAGGGCACCTTAGAATGAGACTCACAGCAAAGTCTCCTATTCCACAGCGATGGAGGCTCAGGAGGCCAAATTTCACATCACATTATCCCACGTTCTCGGAGCCAAGTGCGTATTAGAAAAGCTCCTAAGTGTCTGCAGAGTGAAAGCTATTCCTAAACAGAGTTGCAGAGCTTGGAATGAATGACTGCAGTCTGGAGTGGATGAAGTATAGGACTCAGTTCCTTTGGAACTAATTCCATTCCAGAACCTATCCCATCTCTACCATCTCTTTAAAATCTATATAAAGACGGAAGAGTTATTTGAATATACACTTGGGGCTCATCTAATTAAAAAGTACAAGGTGTGATTAGATTCCCGAAGCTATATGAGGAGAAAGCCACTTAAATATAGTGCTCTTTGTTTTGTTTTTGTAACCTGGAGCCTCATTCATTTACCCTAAGTGTCTAAGATGATAGCTGTGACTAGAGCTGGAGAAGGGATGCGGCCGAGTGGCCATGCTGGGCTATGATGGTAGCAGCAATTCTTCCAGTTTCCAGATCTAAAGGAGAAGTCTATTGAAAATGGGGAAGTAATAAGAAAGATCCTACCCATGTAGTTAAGTTACAACCCCAGTTCATGTGGGTGCTATGCAGGGCACACCCCTGTGTAGGTAAAGGCACCAATGACCTTTTCACATGCACAGATACCGATGCCCCTGGCAAATGCTTATTATGGTCAGAAGAAATCTCGATTACTTTGTATTTGGGGGCATTTTCCAGGTGAAGATGATCATGAAAACTCGACTAGTTTTAGTCTTGATGCTAAGAGGGTTTTAAACAATGGTTTAGTTGCTTGGTGTATATTAACTTAGTTAAATCCACAAGAGCTCAGGAAGATGGTTCCTGGCATTAGTCCCGTTTGCCAATGAGGAAACTAGAGTATTGAAGGTTTAGGTAACACACAGCCTGGCATCACACAGCTCATAAGTAGCAGACCAAGGATAGTTCAGGGCTGCGTTCATAATGACTTGAAAAGCAATGCATTCATCTAAGTACAATGTTGACTTCAGGTCCACTTGGCAAAGTCTGAATCGTATTTCCAGTCATTGTAGAGTCATTGTAGACAGCCTTGCTGTCCGTATTTATGGTGTGTAGTTCTGACTGGCACCAGCCAAGAACCAAATCCTGGACGAGGCCGTGTGACAACTGTCTCACCAGTGTCAATAGATGCTCTTCCATTTGAAGGCTTCCGAGGCTCAGCTGGCTACTCTGCCGATCCCTTTGTTTTTAACAGGTTTATTTTAAAATAAAGTTCCTTTAGGTATCAAGATATCAATTGGCAGTCTTTGGAAAATCTCAGTGCAGATTTGGGGCCAGAGAGCTTTTTGGCCTTGAGGGTGACTGACTAGGAGTTGCTTTTTTTTTTTAATTTTTTAATCATTTAGCCTTTGTAAGGAGCATAGCATCCGAAGAGTTGCTAAACAACTCTTTCCAGGTACAAACTATCAGAATGTACCTGCATGTGGACACCTTGCCTCACAGACATTCACAGTCAATTGGAAATTTGCCCAGCCAATGAACAGCAGAGACTATACTGCAAGCCGAGCTTGCAGACACGTTTCTTCTTCTAAAGATGCGCTTTTCCTTCATCACAGCTGTGCTTATATACACAAAGTGTTTGGCAGCCACAGCCGTCGGTGAAGTTGGTCTGCTCTTCGCTAGGCTGACCTGGTCCGTCATCACCCGACCATCCCGTAGAAGGCTGCAGGTTCCAGAGGCCAAGAGTTCAGGTCACACCAGACAAAGCTGTCCATTTACTTCCGAGGGGAGTCTGGTTTAACGCCAGCACCATGGCCACACTTGTAATTTTTGATAAAGTACCTTTCACCCAGTGCATGATTTCATTTCGGCCCGACGTAAGATCTCTCCAGCTGAGGCTAATTTGCATGGCTGTAAACACGGACCTTACAATGCTCACCAACTGTGATAAAAGCCAAAGCAACCTGAGACCGCGGGAAACTCCGAAATCCGCCTTTGGTATCCGAGGCTGACTCTGAGTCACGCTTCAGCCCAGGAGGCTGCCAGTGAGCAGCCGCTAAGGAAATGTTATTCTGATGGATCTGATTAGAACCGCAAGGTTAGCCA
Source organism: Ellobius talpinus (assembly GCA_001685095.1). Lineage (NCBI taxonomy): Eukaryota > Metazoa > Chordata > Mammalia > Rodentia > Cricetidae > Ellobius > Ellobius talpinus. The sequence continues at coordinate 4,469 of LOJH01015732.1, read as the reverse complement.
TGGTCAATTTAGAAAGACAGTATGAGAAGAAATCATGTGTACAGCCGTGTTCTGGGTCAGTGAGGCCGCAGCCAGAAGTCTGAAAAGCCCCGGTTCTGCCAGGACCCTTATCAGATCTCAGTGGGGTACAAATGGGATTGGAGGTTTAGGGGCCCTCTTGGAAAATGAATGACAAAGGGGATTGGGCTACCAGTGAGTCACGAGGGCTTCCAGCTGGATTCCTTACCAGCCAGCCCCTTTCAAGGGAGTGCTGGAGCCCCCTAGTTGCCCGGGGTTCCCTGGAGAACCACCTCCGATCCTCTGGGCACTGGCTAGAAGGTGGAAATGCTAATTTGACAAGGCCGTGAGGCTCTCTGCTGACCCCCAGAAGCAGCCAGATGGAACCTATTGGGCATTTTGATCCCTTCCTTTACCACAACAGTGGTTTAATTGGGATCTGGCTCCAGGTCCTGGTTACAAAATAACCTGAGTTTTAGTGTTTTCATCTTCATTAATTAACTTTTATGCCCGGTGCCTTATTAAGTCACATTAAGGTGTTTTGCATGTGCAAAATATCCTAGGTGAGAAGGGAGTCTCAAGAGCAGTGGAGACCTAAAGTACCAGGTTTCATTCCCCATCTGGACATCACATTGCTCTTCACTCCCTCCTAGACTCTGTCAACTTCCTCAGTCTGAGATAGTGGTTCTCAGCCTAGGGGCTGTGACTCCATTAGGGGGTCCAACGACCCTTTCCCGGGGGGCTGCATATCAGACATTTACATTAAGATTCATAACAGTAGCAAAATTATAGTTATGAAGGCACAACAAAAATTGTGGAACTGCATTAAAGGGTCACAGCATCAGGAAGGTTGACAACGGCCAGCTTAGGACAAGCCTGGAACCCAGCTTTGAAGCGTTGCTCTTCACATAACTATTGCATTCTTGTCAGTCCTGGGGACTGATAGAGCTTCCACCTGGGGTGTGGTTCTCCTTCTCTCTGTCCAGCTCAGGAACGTACTTGTGACTTGCAACTCTGGGGTAAGGCACATTAACTAATGAGAGATGCATTTAAAATGAGGCCAAAGAAAAGCCACAGTGCTTAAGCTGGAGTTTATTATAAATAGATCGCTCTGTACTCCAATCTTACTAATGGAAAAACTGAGACAGGGAGATGATTGCTTGGGGAAGAATGTGATTCAAAATGCGGCGGTGAGATGCCTACAGCACCCTATGTTTAGAAGGCATTAGGAAGACACTGGAGAAACTGGGCCTTGGGATGTTTATGTGAGACTCAGCCTTGTAGGGTCTCAGCCATTGAATTGCCACCTATGAAAGTTGTGGGCCTCTGAGACTGAATATGCTTGGAAAAGGAGCTGGAATTCGGAGCAGTACCCAGTACCTATAAGCTGAGATCTCTGTGTCTGCCCAGAGCAACAGGAAGTCAGTGGTGAGGCTGTGGAAGAGGCCTGAAGTACATGCTTTCTCTAGCAAGCCCGAGGCGATAAGACATGTGCTTAGTCTAAGAATAGAGGTAGAGTTTAAGGCCTGAGGGTCTTGAGAAACATCAGTTCTTTTCTACGGGGCCAGTCTGTTATCTTCCTGAAGCTCGTAGGTACAGTTGTCTGTGTAAGATGTCCGCTGGTTCCACTGTATTACCAACATTACCAGGAGAAAGAACAACAGCAGCAGTAATGATAACCTCTTTAGTGCCATCCCAGAGGATAGATAGCAGGGTTGAGTTATAACCAGATGTTTCATCTCTCACTCAGTGATTCTTGGGTCCCACTGGCTTAGCAGAAATCCATTTCGCTCTATCTTTGTGTTTGTATGGGACCTGCTGGGGCACAACTATGCAATTAAAGTGAAGGAATTTCAGTCAGGTGCTGGAGGATGGATGCCCTCAGTGCCAAAAGAAAATCATGGGATAGGTAACAGGATGTGTCCCTGCGTCTTGGCGCTATTTTTAGTTGACGTTCATGGTAGCCCATGGCATGGTACAGTGCAACAAAGAGTTTGGCAGGTAACATGACACAGCCTCCTTCAGGCTTTGTAGACCACAGTGGCCTTTAAACAAACAATGCAAACATATAAGTAAAATGGCTGATTTAGGGGCTGGTGAGATCCTTAAATATGATGCTTTCCTAGGCTAAGTTTTCTATTAACAAGTATACTGAATTAACTGCCATGTTATGTTATGCCTGTGCATAAAGAAAGCAGGTTTTTTGTTTGTTTTATTATTGTTGCAGGGTTTTGAGGTAGGACCTCATTCAGACTAGCTTAGAATTTTTATGGATCCTCTTTCCTTGGCCCCTAAAGTTCGGGAATCCGAACTTAGGTATGAAGCACTAAGCCTGGCAAGTCAAGACTTTGTTTTGAAGTAATTTTAGAAATCATAAGAGAGAACATTGCAAATCTCCACAGATGATAAGGACTTTCCCACATAGCCCACATCCTTCAGTTAGAATGAGATGATGTTAGGAGTCACTCCTGCATTCACTCATTAAGCAACAAACATCATCAGTTGCACGTGTCAATATAAAAAACACCTTCATTTACAAAAATTATAATCATCAGTACTAGTCATGGGTTAAGAAATTAATTATAGAGGAATTTAGAGAAGTTACTACAAAAAATTAAAATACTATATATGAAAGTTTGAAGGTGGAATTGAAATGTATGGTTGTGAATATTTAAACCAGATAAGGTAAAGGTAAAAAAAAAAGTGAAGTTTCCAAACTTAATAGCCAGAGGAAAACAAATAAAAAACCCAAAGAAACTAAAAGGAAATTTTGAGTTAACAACAGAAAACTGTTTTTGCAAGTTATAGGTTCATAAGGGTAAATTGTGTGCATTTAAAATGAGATGGGAATGGGAATTTTAGAAAATCTAAACACAGCTCAGAAAATCAATACAGACAATGGTTTAATTGAAAACTGCAACAGTATTCAAAAACTCGGCAGAACTGGACAAAATGAACAAGTAACAAATGCAGGGAAGTAAGAGTCCAGGTCACTCCATATGCAGGAGAGGTATATGTGGCAGATCATGGGCCAGCCCCTGCCAGTAAATGAAATAACATGAAGTAACTCCTTAGAAAAGTATCAACTATCAGAACAACCAAGAAGAAATAAGGCACCTGGATGGCTCTATAAATAATAAAGAAATTAGATTAGTAACTTCAAATCATCATACAGAGCATAGGCCAAGGCCAGGTGGCTTTATTGCTCCCAACTTTCCCTAGACGCAGTGCTTCAGGGAATTGAGCATGTTAATGTCATTGATAGCATCCGTGTCCTTGATGGCACTAGCAGACAAGAACATACAGGTCAGATACAGGGAAAACCACAAAGGTAAAAACAGATGCCCTAGCCAGAATATCAACAAACAGAATACAGCATGGTATATAAACTCTTTGATGATTAATGTGACTTGTTTCAGACAGGAAAGTTTGATTCAAAATTATAAAATGCTTTTATAAATTAGTGGGTTGTTAACAGATTAAGGGAAGAAAAATTATAGGATTTTCAAAACAATGATGCAGAAACATTTGTTTAAATGTGATTATGATTTACAATGAAATTTATAGCTAACTATGAATGGAAGAGAACATAGTGTTCAACAAAGTGTTTATTAAAAAGGTACATGATAAAGGCATATTTGGTGAGAATTTTAGTTTTCTTTTTCAAATCAAAGCCAATCAGGAACACCTATGTCTACTGCTTTTGTTTATGATTGTGGTAGAGATCCAAGCCAGTGTGGTCAGGTGGAGGAATGATTAATAAGCTGTGTGGCAAAGACAAAGATGAAGCAGTGAGTCAGGCAGTGTGGTGCATGCATGCCTTTAATCCCAGCACTTGGGAAGCAGAGGCAGACAGATCTCTGTGAGTTCGGGGTCAGCCTGGTCTACAGGATAGCCAGGATTACACAGAGAAACCCTGTCTCTGAAACATAAAAAGAAAAAAAGAGAAAAGAAATGAAACAGTATTGTTTGTAGAGATGACTTTTCTATGAAGAAAACCCCTTTCTGTTGAATTCAACATAAACATATGAGAATATTATATATTACCAAAAAGGAACTTGGCATTTCAATTGTAGAAATACTATTATATGAGCCATTATTACCTTAGGATAAATCCTAGCAAACAGTCATGATTAATATAGAAAATATTGGCTTAATTTAAAGCATTTAAACAGATATAAACAAAAGGAGAAAGGCATATTATCATCATGAAGGACAAGCATTCTTCAAAGTACTCTAATCAGAACAAATAGTATTATTTGGTATTTAAGGATTTAACTCTAAAATTTATATAGAAGACAAAAATTCAAAACTAACAAAAAACTCCAATAAATAAAATTAAAAACTGAGTGAAAGACCCCCATCTACTTTATGTTAAGAAAAATAATGTCACTCGACAGGCAGAAGCAGGCGGACCCCTGTGAGTTCAAGGCCAACCTGGTCTACAAGAACTAGTTCCAGGACAGGCTCCA
>LOJH01015731.1:22449-36775 GCA_001685095.1 Ellobius talpinus | reverse complement strand
TGCCCTCTTCTGGTCTGCAGGCATACACACAGAATATCGTGTACATAATAAATAAATATTTTTAAAAAAAAAGATATAATTTTTCTCAAAGAAATGTAAACCAAGTTTCATGAACTGATATTTAAGTGGGTGCTGATAGGCCCGACTTAGAGAACATAAGGCTCTTCGTAGAAATGAGCGCACATTTAGAATACAATGTCCCACCACACCAGAACACACACATACTTTCAAGACTAATTCTCATTCTTCTTTTCTGAGCTTTATGTTGTGGAAAAGTGTGGCCCATGCTGGTTAACTTATGGATAAAATATAAGACATCACACTTTTAGTTGTATTAAAAACAGATCTGTGAATAAGACTCTTTTTTCCCTTTCCAAAGCCTGTGAGGCAGTTGGTAAAATGGTTCTAATTTAGAATAAAATACAAGTGATTGACACTGCTAATCAGAAATGCTCTAAAATCCAGAACCTTTTCATTGTACTCAAAGATCTTACACATTCAAAGAATTTTTAAGCTGAACACTTTGAATTCCAGATATTCTGATTAGGGATGTTTAATCTGAGCACTGTGAATTCCAGATATTCTGATTAGAGATGTTTAATCACTAAAGTTCACACAAATATTCAAAAACGTGGAAACTCACAACACTTTGGTCCCCTTAAATATTTCAGATACAGGACAGTAAACTATATCTAAATTAGTAAAGAGAATAATTTGTCATTTTTAATCAAATACTTTTTGACATTGAGTATGGTGGTACCTGGCTGTGATCCCATTAAAGCAGCAAGGCTAAAGCTAAGTTAGCTAAGGCTGCACAGGGAACAATTATTCCTGAGTTAGTCCATGCCTAACAAAGTACTGCCAACTAAGAGTTCTGCAAGTGGCCTTTTGGGAATGTATAGGGTATGTGTTTATATATATATATATATATATTACTATAAACTCTCATCCCTGATCCCACTTCTGGTTAAGAATCACTGATAAAACAACAACAAACAAAACCAAATCCAAAACCTAAAATCAAATCAAACAAAACCTAATTCTACAATATAGACAGGCTTTTAAAATTATACCCTCTCTGCTTTACTCCAAGCTTAGTGTGTTCTTTCCATTCCTGACATCCAGTCCTTTACTAAGGTATTTTGTGTTTCAAACAAACTGATGTTCTTTATCCAGAATTTTCTAGAGTACTGTTTAGTATCACTTAAATTCCTTAGACTAAAATAACAAATAGTAATCAAGACAGAAAGTTGCAACAATTATCCCCTCCTAACCCCTTCAAGGCAAGGTTTCACCTGACCCAGGCTGGCCCAGAACTCACTATGCAGTGGAGGATGATCTAGAACCTGTGATCTCCTGCTTCTATTATAAACATGCACCCACCTACAGCACAAACACCTTGATTCCTCTGTTACCAGACAATGTGGTGAAGAAAAGGTGGTACACAGTTTTCATGCTACAGACACAATAGTGAGCTGTTTCTCAGGGCTCACTACTGGTAGTAAAAGAGTAAAACTTAAGATTAAAAACACTTCCTAAATGGATTATTTTTCCTTTCATAAATTGTTGGATTATTTCCAAGAGATGTGTCTTTTTTTTTAAACACGGGGTCATCTAGTGGCACAATTAAAATGCATCAGAAAGGTCACAGTTAACACTGAGTGAATCCACTTGAGATTCAATGCTGGAAAGGAACTCTGCTTTGGTCAGGGTTGTAGTGGCAAAGGCTAAAGTGAGGATGGACCAAATAATAAGCTCTCTTCTCACCTGTAGCCAAATGAAACCTATCTTACAAGTTGGTAGCTTAAGAGGAAATTTAGCTCACTCCCCACAGATCTATTAGGTCACAATTACTACAAACTTGTCTGTACTGAAAGGTGACAATATTTGACTGACTGCTTTAAGTAAATGGGAAGCATTCTTTTCCTTAGACAAGTCTTCCTGGCAAACATCCTCTGAGAGACTGGTATATCTACTAAAGAATTTCTCCCTTTCTGTATTGAAGTCTGCACAGAGTAGCACCTTTGCATTTCTAGCTGTCTGTATATTACTGGCAGTGTTCCCCAAAAGCACCCTTTCTATGCACCAAACTTACTACCCCTCTTGTACTAGCTTAGCTTTGATTGTTCAGATGAATGAATCCATACACTCTTTACAGCCACCAACCACCATTCTATTCTTTCCTGCTGTTACGGTGCTTTGCTTGGGCTAACCTTGCACCGTTCTCTCCTAGTTTCTGGACAGTGACCCAGGAAAATTACTCTGGGATAGTTCAGAGTTTATAGTGACATATTACAAAGTCCCAAGATTGGATCCACAGAGCTATTCTTGTATATGAAATATATCTTAGCATTTCTTAACTGTGTATTGCTGTCCACTGATAAAGAGAAAAAACAGAAACATGTTCTAGATACTCTGGAATGATCATCCTACAACAGAATACTGAATACCGATCTTTTTTTTTTAACTTGTGTCCACCCTTGCTCTTTAATTTTTAACAGTGTTTCTTAAACTGGGCCAAGATGTTGTACTCTTGAGAAGGCATGGTTTTTCAAATATTGTCCTAGAATGAGTTTTCAGTTTAATGGAAAGCACCTAATGTGGTAAAGATTATGCTATCTTGTATTTTCTACTGGGAAGGTCTTTGTTATGAATTATAGCAAATGGTTTAAATCACCACTGATTTCACCAGGATTTCATTTTAAAGGACAGATCTGGGTCTGAACTGGGGGTAGGCAGATAGGGAGGTTCTGTCTTAAATCTTCAATGTCACAATGCAGAGTAAGTGGCAGTCCTCATAAATGACTAGGGAAGTTAGGGAAGTTGGAATTAGCATATAAGCTTACAAACATTCTATAAACATAACTTCTAGATACAGGAAAATAACTCTAAGTGTTGCAAGGGTCAGGATAATGAGAACAGACTTCTGATGCCCAAGCATAGCAGTTAACATTAAAACAGTGCACACTACAATATTTTAATACCTTGGGTCTGAACCTTTTTCTTACCTTTGAAGGCAATCATAATCTCCCCAAATACACCTTATAAGTATTTATGTTAGTTGTTAAAGCAGTTTCATTTGCTAACACTTTTTACAATTATAAACACTACATGGCAATGTAAGAATGGAAAAGAAACTAAGTAAATAAAATCTCAAGAATTCTTCCTGGAAAGTATTAATGACAGTGGGGTATCTGGAGCTGCTCAAAAAGACTGCTGGTATCTATCAAAAACGCAACAGAAAACGGTAGCAAGTTAACTTGACTGTATCAGTGAAACCATGTTACATGTTATCTGGCCCTTCAAGTTTGAAAAGTAAAGCTGTTTCACGTATTTAACATATTTTTGAACTTTATACTAAAGAAAAGAATCTAAAAAATTGACAGTATCAGTTAAGTGACTATAAATTAGTATGCTCTACTTATATTAAGAATGCAATACTGCCATGTGCTATAAGCTCCTTGAAGATATTTTTTCTTCCTCACTTTTCAACTGTTAAAAAACATGCTTTTTATATAAAACAGAATGTAAACAATTTTGTATTAAATAATTTTTCTGCTTTTTCACTTATTATGTTCAAATACAGCCTGTCTTTACTTCTTCTGTCCTTTTTAAATTAAGAAAGATTATTTTAGTAAGATGGTGGTGGTGCATGCCTTTAATCCTAGCATTTAGGAGGTAGAAGCAGGTGAATTACTGAGTTTGAGGCCAGTCTGGTCTACAGAGAAGAAGGAGGAAGAAAGAAAGAAGAAGAAGAAGGAGGAGGTAGAGGAAAAAGAAGAAAAAAGGAGGAGGAGGAAGAACTTTATGTAGTAATTAATAATGTTTGTCACTTAATTCAAAACAAGTTTTCTGTTTTAGTCTAATACTTAGGGCACACATTTAAATTTTTCTTGAAGCATATAAAAATAATAAATATAAGTTAGATATGAAGGGATACATAGGTAATTAATTCTAGCACTCCAGAGGCTGATGCAGGAAGATCATTGAGTTTGAGGACAGAATGGGCTATATAGAGACCCTGTCTCTAAATAATCAATACATTAAATGAGACATATTTAACACAGTGACTTTAAAGTTAACCATGTTTATTAGTAACATGAAAGTAAGAAGACACTAGGTCACTTGGCCTCGATGCATACAATATAGCCTCCTTACCTGATTTCCTTAACAACTAAGAACATGCCATAGAAACAAACACTATTGCTAAGTACATGAGATTCCATTTCTGCTTAAACACTTCATTGATTAGGATTTCTCAGCTGGGAAAGAAAACTTAGCATTAATAATGTAGAAATATTCTCCAACAGGTAAAAATATGTGCCTGTCTTATTAGTCATAACAATGTACAGCTTTCAAGACTAAAGCTCACTAAAATGAGTAAATGACAAATTTAACAATTTAATGGAATTCCCTTCTAGTTGTTATTCAGCTGCTGTTTACAAAATGACTTCTCATTAGGTAACTACATTCCCATGTCTGACCCTGCCTCTACCCCAGTGGTAAAAGGAACCAAACCTAGGGTCTGCTAGGCAAGTTCTACCACTGAACAACATTGCCAGCCACCAATCCCACTATTTTAAAACAAGTTTTTCGAAATAAAAAAACTCTCATGATCTCAAGGATGAAGAGGACCTCAGAAAATCTAGAAGGAAATAAATTCTTTGCATTACCAACAAATACAGAGACCTGATTTTAAAAGACTGGCTTCTGGGGCTGTGGAGATGGCAGAGCTAGCAAAGTGCTTGCTGTACAAACATGGCAACCTGAGTTCAGGTTCCCAGGCTCAAAAAAGCAGGGGGAAGCAGAAAGCACCTGTAATCTCAGTACCAGAGAGACAGATAGGCAGATCTCTAGAATTTACTAGCCAGCCAGCATAGCTAATTGGTGAGCTTAGGCTCAGTAAAAGATCCTGTTTCAAAAAAATACAGTGGAGAGCAACAGATAACTGACATTAACTCCAGTCTCCATACATGCATGCATACACATGCTGATACACACATACATATACCACATAAAATATAAGCAGAATGCCCTCTAATGTACCTGTGTTATTACTTAAACACTAGCATCGATTCTATGTGTAAGCATGCTCACGCTTGTGTGCAAGTGCACGTGCAGATGAGAGAACAACCTTGGTGTCATTATTCAGGCGCTGTCCATCTTGTTTTTTTGCTTGTTTTTAAAAAAGAGCTGATTCTAATTACTGGCTTGGAACTTCACAAGTAAGTTCAGCTAGATATCAGAGAGCTCCAGACGTGTCAATCTCCACCTCCTTAGCTCTGGGATTACATGTATGTACCACATGTGTGTGTGTGTGTGTGTGTGTGTACATTCTAGAGACCAAATTCAGGTCCTCATGCTTGAGCCATTTTCCCAAATTTGTCAAGGAAGGAAGAAAGTTATGCTATTATAGCAAATATATTTAAAAATATATGAAAAATGGTAAGACCTGCACGCATGATGCTAATTTAAATGTTTTTTCATGATGACACATGGATAATGTACCTCATTATGAGAAAACAGTTTCAGTTACATTAAGTCATAATTTTGGATCAATATATATTCAGAATTGATATAGCAACAGAGAATATGTATAATCTAGAAAGCAGTCATCAAATCCAGAGTTCATATGGAACATATACTAGAAATCTGTAAATACTCAAATTGAGAATTCATTCAAATCATTTTTAATATGCTATATTGATAGACTAAAAAGTCAATGTATAGTCAAACACAGCTATAAACACCTAAATATATGTTTTAAATTCCCTTTTTGAATATTTGGTACAGAAAGTTCTATTTAGATATTTTGAACAATTTTGGAAGTTGGCTGGAGAAAGACTCAAAGTTAGTATTATTTAACTTTATTATGATTGATTTCTAGAAACTCCATGGTCTCAAATTATACTACATATTTTTATCCATTTCAGATAAATGGCCATCAGTTTCTTAAAGTTCAGCTAGGAGAAAATAAACCAGTATATTCGGGGAAATACAGGTCAACTTCCACTCATTCAAACAATTCTAATTTTCTACTGCAGTGTTTAAATGGATGAATGTCTACACCAAGTTGGAAAACAGCTCAATACACACAAGATTGTGAACATCAGATTCCAAACTGAAGGATTTCAAAATAACTTTAAAGCAGTCTAATATAACTAATATAACTGCAGATATGTATACATCTGCTTGTAGCCAGCAGCAGTTAATGCAGAGAGACTCATAGCTAGTCAAGAGGCAAAGAACAAGTGACTGCTTTAAACCACACTTGCGAATCACCCCATCCAAGGTTCAGGGAACACCGAGGGAAGGGGATACAGAGAATTAAGACATGAACAATAGGAAGAGAGGCTGTGAAATATGCCTTATGCATATAACATTATGGTCATGTCATTTAGGAAGTCACAACAGCTGTGGCGGACTGCATGGGGTATATACAAGAATGAGCCGAAATACAAACATTCACAGAGAGGGGCGGGTCTCATGGGCTCTGCACCATCCACGGGAGCTAATGGCAATCTAAGGGTTGCTGGAAGAAGTCGGTTGTCTTCAGTGATGTAGCTACTGGTGAGTCATTCACACTCCAGTGGATAGATTCACACCCATGCCCACAGCAGGGACCACGATTAAACCCAGTGAGACCCTAACTAAAAGCACAACAAAAGGACAGGAAACTGGGATAGGGACTTGGTGGACGGAAGAGAAGCTTTGAGAGGGCTTGGAGGAAGGCAAGAAAAAGGGAAAAATGAATTATTTTAAAAATAAAATAACACGTTTTATAAGAAAGGCTACTTAACAGTATTAAATTACACATTTTACAGAATACCATGCATAATTGCAGTGCACACATAAACACATTTATAAATTATATATCCTTGTAAACACGTGATAAGATTATCCACAGAATAAAATAAATCAAAACTACATTTTAGAATGTCTAGGTATTGAAATTATTTACAATATATACATCATAAAATCACTAAATTAATTTGACCACAAACTCATATCCTGTGTATTTTTTTTGAGCCTCAAACTAGCTATATAATCAAGGATGATCTTGAACTCCTGATCTTCCTGACTCTACCTTCCATCACATCTAGCACAGTAGCTCTTAAAATGGAAAAGATCTTTCTGATCTCAACTAAAAAGGTAAACTATCAGACCAAAATCACTATTCAGTCAGGCTCCTTAAAAAAAAATTTTTTTTTTTGCCAGAAAGGCTTTCAAAAGAATTCTCAAGGAGCAATGATTACATTCCCTCCAAGTTAATGAATATACATTGTTTAAACATAAGTAGACAGCAGCTAGTAAGCAGTAAGCTCACAGGAACACTGTTCAGCCCACACATTCACCATACCAGACATTCACATGCCAAATTCAAGCCATTTAATAGGGCTATGTTTCTTATGCTGAAAACTAAAAATAAATCTATTTCTTAAGTAGAAGCAGGAAATAAGTCTCCATAATTGATTATGAGTTAATTTATCATATAATGGACATGAAGAGAAGGGTAGCAACAGACCTTTGATGCTCACCTGATATGCCATTCTTGCTGGTGTTCAATAAAGCTACAGATGCTGCAGAAACCCTTCTACTGCTCACAGTCTGCCCTGGTTTTCTTGAGGTACATTCTTCATTATCAATGTCCTGTACATTTAGTAGCCTTGGCTGGAAACACTGTAGTCGACATGATCTGATATTGCTTAATATTTCAGAAAGGGACAGTCTATTTTCACAAGATTTACTGGAAGCATTGGTCCGAGAAAAACTAGAAGAAAAGTCTATAGTTTGGGAAGAGCTTGAAGAACCATTCAGCATCTCAGGGTCTATCTGTTTGAGGACTGGGTCATGTTCTGTAGATATTCGGTCCATTATGACCCTGTAAAGCAATAAGACATACATGTGCATGTGTATATCACATATTAAATACATAGCTGTTTTTTTTTATCACTTCCCTTTCAGCTAGAAAATGAAAACAAGGTCAAAGTAGCTTACCTTCCACCTCTGCCAATTCGCCTCCGTGCAAACCCTATACATCTTCTTGGAACTGTAAGTGTTGTAAGACAATGCTTATCCCTCAACTTATCCAGGTCTGCCAGCTCTGAATTTTCACACGTATGGTCCAAACGAGGCTGTAAAGAGAGAGAGAAAATAGAGTAATTATGAGAGAAAGAAAAGTTAAATCATGATAAAAATGACTGAAGGTAGTTATCAGGAGAATAACCAAAGTTTAGATGAAAAACTGTAAAATTGGGGTTTAAATGTATTAATTAATCCAGTTAAAATTTATAAAATTATAAGAAGCTTCCTATTTAAATTATCTATACTAAATACATTTAGTAATGCATTTTAAAAAACTTAAGAAGACTATATCAGTATTTATTTATACATAGGGAGTGGATAAAATTATTAATTTTTTCTATGTGATAAAGTAGAATGCATTTTTTAAGGGGGTATGCTAGAGACAACAAAAATTTGAAGTGTATGCACAGGTTAAGCTTAAGCTTTCTCTTTACTCTTAAAGAATGCAGAGCCTATTTCTTGGATCATTCTGTTTTTCTGTCTCACCCTTCCATAGTAGTCTTATCTTCTATTATCAGCCTAATTTGAGGACAAATCCCCACCCTTCCTACATTAAGTCCACTCCCCAAAAAGCTGTCTATCTGTACATACAACAATGCAATCACATGGTTTCTATAAACCATGTTAAAAGGGTAAAACCACCTTCACTGCTTTATAGCTCCATGCTTAATGGCATTAGTATTGGAAAGTCAAGGTCATTCTCTCAACACTCCACCCAAAATATGACATTAATAACACAAAGAGGTTTCTAAATGTGTCTGAAATTTATGGATACAATTTTAAGACAACACTCTCATGAAAGAAGTTTAAAAATTATACTTACAGGGTATTTTATACTCTACACACACACACACACACACACACACACACACACACACACACACACATTTTCAGTGAAAATTCAGAAACCACCAAAGTTCCAAAGCCTACTTAGACATGTGCAATTTTCAAAATTGCTAAAGCTAGAATTAAAGCTCCATATTTTTAAAATATAAATTGTCTATTTCCAAGTAAAGGATTCTAATATCCTTTGAAAAAATTTGGTATCTTCCATCTACTTTTGTTGGTACTGATACACTACAGGAGGCATTAAATAAAAAATACTGATGCACTTCCCACTTTTAGACTCAGCCTAAGTTACCTTGATACGAATGTTCTCTTAATTCCAGCTCACAAAAATATCACAAAAAACAAAGTTCTTACAGCATAATACTGGCATCCTGCCCTCCTTCTGAAAGCACAGGGACCATCGGGATCATTTTCTTCCTCAGGTTCTGATGCTGGAGATGGTACCTGGATAAAACAGGTGTTCTATTTAGCAGTTATCAAGTTAACTGATGAATGTACATAATGATCAAAAATAAAACCAGATCACAACACACTTGCCTACATCTAGTGAGTAGCTAATTTGTCCTAAACATTTAATAACTGGTAAATGTTTTCTGTGGCTATAAATCCATATTTTTAAGATTCACTCTTGCATCTAAGTACACATGGTATTGTTTTCCTGTTTCTGAATGTAAAGGCTAGACTTAAAAATTAGTACAATGTTTATATACCCCATTTTTCTAAACTGTGCAGTCATAAATACTTGATGACAATTATGCTTCCCCTATTAGTAGTTGTATTTTTATCTGGAAACTTCTTTCTATAATAAAAGACAAATGGTAGGAAATAGAGGGTATTAGATTCCTGGGAACCAGAGAAATAACAGTGAGGCACATTATAGGTACTGGAAACAAACCCAGGTCCTCTATAAGAGCAACAAGTGATCTTAACCACTGAACCATCTTTCTATTCCTTTAAATCTGTGTTTAACCTAACAGGTCAGAAACAAAATAGAAGACAGAAATGTGCTAAATTATAAACAGATTCGTTGCTGAGAAAAAGCTTAAGACCACAACAGTAGAGTAAAGTATAAAGACTTGAGTTGCTACATTAAAAAGGATTTTGCCAGGACCAGACGCTACCAGTCAAATATCCTTATATAATCTGATGGGGATCCCCTAGGGCAGCATTGACTCACTAGAGCACAATTTATGTTGTAAAAACAGGTTAAGTGACATGCAAAATATACTTTGATACATTAGAGAAACAATAAATATAAACGTCCGCCCTAATAAATACCATAAAACCCTTAGTACTTAAGTTTTCATTGTCTTACTTTACTTTGCAGTACATCTTTTTCTCACAAATGTCTGCTTAATCATATTTACTTGGCAGTTTTAAAATCACAAATCCTTTATTCCTTTTTAGAGAGGATTTTCTTTTCTCCACATTAATTCCAAACTGGCATCACCTTGGGAAAAGGGCATTTGTTTGAGGTTCCAGTATCTGTTCAACTGCCCACGGAGGAGAAAGGCACAGCGAGCCAAGGTTAATTCTCCTTCCTGAGGTATCAATTCCCAACTCAAAACTATAAAGAAACCTTAACTTTACATTTTGATTCCTTTGCAAGTATCTAACTCTTCTAAAACAGACAAGAACTGTCCAACAATTCTTTGCATGAAGCACTTCTTCCCAACTCACACTCTCTAGGGAAATACTCTAACATGCACAGAAAGGTAGCACCATAGAGCAATGATGACAGTAGGACCGAACTATAATCAAAACAGGCATAGGCCTTCTTCCCAACTACAATCTGTTAGTCAGCCTGGCTACAATGCTCTCTTAAAGTTATTTACTCCCTTGTTCCTTTTCTACTGGACAGCATGCTATCTTTTCCTACGTGTCCTGAAATCCACCCCTGGGAGAATTTAGAAGAAGAATTTAGACATCACATTATTTAGTGATTCCAAGGAACAGGCAAGCAGTCCTCAGTAACGTGAAAATACTATTAAAAACTAATGAAAGTCGACTAAGACTTAGTAAAAGGTTCCAGAAAACCCTAAAAGTTGTATAATGCAATTTTAATCTGGGGATGGAGGTTGGGGATTATGTGAATAAATATAAAAATTTTGAGCTGAAATAAAGATTCCTTGATATACAAGGAATGTATGCTGAGTGAGCCCTTATCTAAGGCAGTGGATGGGATAGCAATCAGGAACACATTCCCCTTATGGTTACAGTGTCTCATGGCATCCTTTTTATAGAACACAGAGAATATGCAAGACTTTCTAGGTTCTCACAAGTACTGACAGTAACCTACTACTCTGCAAGTTTTACATGCATTTATTGAACCATGTCATTTTCTGACTTAAGCTTTCAATAATTTCCCATTTGCCTACTCTTAATACCTCATCCCTTCCACCTTTTCCTCTCTCTTCTGACTTCAGCAATGCTAAACTGTCACATTTATCTCACAATGCTGAATCTGTTTCCAGCGTCTTTATTTCCTCTACCTGGAAGAACTTGGTAGATCCACTATTTGTTACATTTCTATTTCTTCAAAATCGTCATCTGATGACCGTTCTATGCCTGCAAAGGGTTATCCCAGACTAACTGGACAATTCTTCTGACAAATGTAATGACTGGTTTCATTAAGTGGTTCCCAGTAACATATAAAATAAAGCGTATTTTTGTGCATTTATTAATACATATGAATGCCAGAATATCATTTGGGGGAGAAAAGTCAATGACAGGGTAAAAAAATAATATAGCCACAGGAGGCACATTTTTATGAACTGGGATTTTAAATGGCTCAAACAATGAAAGGCTTTACAAGCAGTATTACTTCTAAAGTTATATTTTTGATGTTGGCTTTTAAAAGAAAAGTGATTTTAAGTAAATAAAAATATTAAAATATGACACATCTGATAGCAGATTCAAGCTTTTACAGTATTTTCTTTTGAATGCTTTCTATATCATAATATAGAAAGAAAAATAGATTACTGTCAGACCAGGTGCTTTGTGAAAAATAACCTGATCCTTTAATATATAAAATAAAACTCTTGTTTTAAAAATAACACTGATGAAATGAAATTCAAAAAAATTAATCCTAAATACTTTGCTATGAAACTGTCGAATAGTTAACAAGTTTTCACAAGTAAAAACTTTAATTAATTCTTTTAAATCTTCTTTAAAGTAAAATAGCTATTACCTGACAAATAAAATTTACATTAAATATAAAAAACTATTATGTTGGTAGAATTTGACAGAAAGTGAACTACTGCTAAACATATGTACACATGTTGGAATGTTTTCAAACACTGATATCTTGGACTCAGTAACGTTATTTCTAAAAGGCCACTTTACCAACAACAGGAAGACAAAGATGCTTGTTTTTATAAAAGGGGAAACCTGAAACTATCTAAATGTCCCACAGAATACATCTCTACAGCTGACATAAAATCCAGAGTAAACACTGTGAGTGGCAACATGTGTGTATCCATGTGTACTTATGAATATGTAGAAAATGTTTATACCACTATGTGAGCAAAGCAGAAGCAAGACTAAGATGCCAATTACGTTGCAAAATACAGCAAACAAAAGAGTAGGAGGACATGTGTTTAAAACAGTTTCAAACAAGCACCTGTGGAAATTCATCTTCATCTGAGCTCTGAAAGTCATATTGCTTAATGTCACTCTTATTGATCACAGGCAATGTCTCAGGAGTGGGCTGCGGAGGAGCTATCACAGCCTCTGCCTTAGGCTTCTTTGGGTACTTCTTCTTTTGACGAACCACGTCAGAAGCCTCTTCTTTCAAAGACAAATGATGAGGGTGCTGTTTACATGTCGGATTTTCCCCCAAAAGGAAGAAATGAAAATCATTTTAGAAGTCATGAAAAACTATGCTGCTCTTTGAAAAACATACACTTTTCTTTAGGAGTTAATCTGAATTATTGTTTTAAGTATGAAAACTTTATTATGGTCATAAACTGAAACATGATTTAGATTTACTTTCTGTAATTTATAATGAAAAATAATTATGGTGTTTAAGTTTGTTTTATAAATAGTTTTAGATTGTTATATTATCAAACCATTCAGTGTTTTAAAGTATTTAAATTTAATTCTTAGTTAAATCCACTGTGCTGGTGAACAAAATTCATTACTTTATTTTAAAAGTAACTGAATAGATCACAAACTTATTAATTTAGTTCTACACTAACGTCCAATTTTAAAACTGTCTATATGTGGTAATCTTTTGAGAAAAATAAGCTTATGAGCTAAACAAACACTTTCATTTTTTACAACATATAATTATTGCCTTGACTGAACAATAATCAAATGGTCCTCATGTACCCCAGGGTTCTGTGGAGTCCATCTGGCAAAGGGGCCTACTGAAGGGCTGGGCCCTCCTTCTTTCCACAAAGCAGAGACCTGTTTCTGTTTTATAGACTGGCTGGTATTGCTTTTGATAAAGGGAGAACTGCCACTTTAAAAAAAATGCTGGAAAGACTGTTCTGAGCAACAAAGAAAAACCAATATTAAAAGTGTAAAATTATTAAGGAAATTATATATTGAATCATACAGCCAAGATATTAAAATTACCTTAGAATGAGAAATAGTGCACACATCAGAAATGCTGTTTGAGGGACAGATCATACTTGAAATATAAGCTGCTTGATAGAGATGGATAATTGGGTATAAACTATTAGATCAAAAGGAAAACTCCAAATTCTCAGTAATTCTTCATGTTTTAAGGTCAGATGAATGAAAATTAAATATAGTAACTATGTGTGCAGGGTAAGTCAATAATGTATTACATTGTATCCCTAAAAATAATAGTTAGGCTATTTCTATTTACTTAGATAAGACCTAAAGATTGATTCAATGTAATTCTGTCAATAATTATGGGTTAAAATTTTATATTCAAATGCTCAGCAATCATACTCTTAGGAAAGGCTCTGAGTAATACAAAGTGGATTAAAAAGTAGTTTTCAAAGTGACATTTGTTGCTGCTAACTTTTTTCGGCTATCTTTGCGAGTGTGATTCAAAGGGAATTCGATGTGGGCTAGATGCCTGTGATTAATAAGAACCTGCTGGTTGAACTGACATGAGTTGAATGAGGAGGAGTCACATTGCTCCACATTCTTCCTTGGTGTTTAAAAATGAACCCATGAAAAACAATGACATTTTTAAAAGATGAATTTTCCACAAACACCCCAAGTCACTTATAAAATCTTGCTGCAGTGTAAGACTCTACTTACTGTTCAGATGCTTCAGGTCAATGCTTATTTAAATCTAAACTTCTTATTAAAGGCTCGATGAATTTTTACATATCCAACTTAAATAATACCTGAATACAGCAAATGAGCACTAAATAAAAACAATTCTTTAACCTAAAAATAAAATGTTCAC
>LOJH01015731.1:0-22337 GCA_001685095.1 Ellobius talpinus | reverse complement strand
ACTAAATAAAAACAATTCTTTAACCTAAAAATAAAATGTTCACCAAGGCTAGCTCTTTTACTTGGAATAAGCCATATTCCAGAATGTAGAGGACTTTCTAAAGTCAACTAAGGTATGTAACTGGCAAATGCTGGTTCTGGCAATGACCCTGTTCTCTACAGAAGCAGACAGCACATCAAAACAATGAACTTTGGTAGACATGACCTCAAACTGTAACGTAACACTAGCCATGAGCTAGAAGTCACAGAGGTAGAGTACTTGAGGTGACTAACAGGTCAGCTATATTTAAAGCCCTCTCTCAGAGTGGTGACATAACAACAACAAACCATGCCATTTACTTCCTTCCTTTACCACCATATTATGTGATTAATATTACCACCCATGATTCTCTCCAAAGAATTATTTACCTTAGTTTTACATTCTTGAACTTTGTGATGGTTTCCATTATGAAGAGTTGCTGGTGTGGCATATAACTCTTTTTCCGATCTATTAACTTTTACTTCATTAAGGATTTCACCCCCATAGTCTCCCAGATGATATCTTGAAAAGATAATAAAGTATAAGAAAATAAAGCAGATTAAGGAAAACATATTAAAAATTATGGCATTTTAAGTAACTGTTTTCTGTTTTTTGAGACAGGGATTCTCTGTGTAGCTTCGGAGCCTGGCCTGGAATTCACTCTGTAGACCAGGCTGGTCTCCAACTCACAGAGATCTGCCTGCTTCTGCCTTCCAAGTGCTGGGATTAAAGGCGTGCGCCACCATCGCCCGGCCATTTTAGGTAATTGAATGAGCAAAATAGAACTATCAATTTGAGGGGATGGGAAGGGGTGAGACAGAGCCTCAAGTGTCCAAGTGGCCTCAAACTTGCTTCAACTCCTGATCTTCCTGTGTCAACCTCAACTGCTCAGATTTCAGGAATGGACCACCAAGCCTAGCTTTAGAATATCAGATTATTGTTAAAAGTTACAGAAACAACAAAGTTTATATTTGAAATTCAGTTAAAAACACAACAAACAAGAAACTTTTAAAAAGTCTACGGCATATGATAAATGAATTTCTCACATAATGTATTTTTTATCAGGCACTGGGAATATTCCTTAGAATGTTTACTTCAGCAGTAACACAAACTCCCTAAAACTTAATGGAACTTCAGTCTATTTAATTATGCAGGAAAATATTTTGTAGATACTAATTCTGAAGAATAGAAACAGGAAATTTTGCCTTTCAACCATTCATTTCCTTTAAACAGTGTTGAAGAAAAACTAATATAAAGAGAAGGGCAAAATAATCCCTTGGTTTTGTTAAAAAAAAGAAGTACAATGATTCTGACAATATCTAAAAAGATTAATTCTCTATACCAAAATTCTCCCTAATGAAATCTAAACCATAGCACATTTATTTTAAAAACAACTAGTTACTACAAATGTAAAGCTAAAAATGGAATTCCACTATACAATCACTCTCTACGGACATAAAGCCTGGCTAGCATGGCCCTAGTATGAACAGTGGCAATGTTACCTTTTCTCCACGACTTCCAGAGTTAAGTGCAATAATTCCCTTTTGGTTTTCTCTCTTCTCTTAATCATTTCCAAAATTGTTATGGCTCTGCTGAACTCCCGCCTCAGCTTCAGCATCTTTTCATAAGAGGCTTCATCATTCTTACGGTTCTTTCGAAATAATAACAATTTTAGAGAATAACGAAATTATCCATGTTTCCAGTTTCATTTAACAAGCTCTTACTAAATCTGAATAAGTTTTAAATTATTAAAACAAATACCCAAATAGCAACTCCACAAGAACTCATCTGTTTAACTTTGAAAATTTATGTATGTTGATAACTAATGGCACAAAAAGAATAATTCCAATATAGAAAAAAATCCAACTGACACAAAATGTAGTATATAAAAATTATGAAATCCTTTTACTGCAGTAACATGCCCAATGATAAAAATAGTTCTACCAAGATCAAGGTACCTAAAAAGTAGACTAAGTGAGTGTCTATCCATCAAATCTGTAGGTGGGGGCTAAAAGGTTCACAGCAATACAATATACTCAAGAAAAATGACAAAGCTTCACTTCTAACAACTCAGAAAACTAAAAATAGCACATTGATAGCACCTCAAGAAATGGCATTCTCATGCGTTGATAGATACATCATTGAAGATGAAAGAGATCTAGCAAAAACTTTAGACTTCAAAACATTGGTAACTTTTAACTTGTAAGCATAAAACATAACTTCAACTAAAAGATGGTTTTGTTGTAATAAGCAGCAGTCATCAGAATATAAAATCACCAGTGACGTGTGCTCTCAGTCAATGTTCCCACAGTGTCTGACTTATACAGAGCCACATTTAAATACAGACCTCTACTACTTCTTATGCAATCTTATTCTTGAGTTAACAGCTAAATATATTAGAAAGAATCTGAAGAATATCAAAGGTTTACAAGACATTATGAATGAAAATATTAAGTCCTGAGTTTTATTTTTCTTTTTTTGCATTGTTCCTTGGACTTGGAAAATAATCCTATACTGAAAATAGCATAAACCATATTCCTTTATGTTACTGCATATGGAGTATTTTTAAATGCTAACAGATTATCTTATTTTACCAAAAGAAAACTGACCTTATCTCCCTCCCCCACATCAGCACTCAGTGACAAAAGGTAGCATGTAGAGCATAGTTGTAAGCAATTTTGGAGGGTAAACGGGAAATAATTTCTAACTGAAAAAAAATGAACACAATCAACAGCAAACATTAAAATGCCTACTATTCTGCTAATACTCTGTGTGCTTCCCAAATGTTCACAATAGATACAAAGAATCAAAAAGTAAACATTCATGATGCCACACCCACCTAAATTACCCTTCCTAGCCTTTTCTCTGCTGTGTCTGTTCTACTCTTCAAAACATTTATTTTAAAATAATTTCAAACATACAAAGTTACAAAAACAGCACAAATATTTCCCATGGATATTTAACCAGATCTCCCAAAGGTTTAAAGTTTAACTATCTTTTTTTTAAATCTCTAGTTAGGTATATAAATATACATAATATTTGCAGTATTTTCCAAATTTGAGATGAACAAATGTCCCTTAATATTCTAATCTGCTTTTCCAAAAACAATGTTTTTATATAATCACAGCAGAGCAACCAAAATCTGGAAACTAAGATTAATAGAAAATTAGTGAGATGGTAATTTTATTTTCAAAATTAACTTTTTTGCAAGTTTGACTCTAAGGTTAAAGATGGTTTTTAGTTCCTATGCTTCTAATACTCTTTATTTGGACCAGTTCCTTTTTCTGTGATCATCATGACCCCATTTTTTAAATGGAGAATATTTATTTTTATAGTGTATTCTTCAATTTAAGTTTCATTGATGTTTCCCATGATTACATTCAGGTTGTATGTTTTTGGCATAATTACCAGAGAAATGATACTGACTCTGTCTCACACCCTATCAAGAGTTAGATAACACAATTTGTCCTCTTATTGCTGATTACTCAATTAGGATGGTGCCTGTCAGGTTTACCTGCTAAAGTATTATTTTCTCTTTTAAACTAACCTAGTATGCTGTATAATTACATAAGCATTGTTTGTCATTAAAATTTCTCTCACGAGTTTAACGTTCAATGGTTCTTTCACCTGGAGTAATAGTATTATGGCTGCCAAATGGTTAAGTTTAAACTATTTTTGTCGATTTTTTTAAGTTATGTATGACATCTAAAAAAAGATGTAATAAATGGATAAAGAAAAAGCACATATGCATAGTGAAATTTTTTTCAGCTATAAAAATGAAATTAAGTTTAAAAGAAAATGAATAAAATTGGAGATCATTATGTTAAAATAAGCCAGGACTCAGAAAGACAAATACATTTCCTCCAATGTGTACAATCTAGATTTAAATTTGTGTGTACACAGATGTGTACATATGTAGTCATGACAGCAAAAAGAGGATGAGTAGATCTTGAAGGGAGGCATTAATATATGTGACACAGAACATAAGGGAAGACTGTGGTTGTTTGAAAGAAAATGACCCCCAAAAGAGTGGCACTATTCGGAAGTGTGGCCTTGTTGGAGGAAGTGTGTCAGCGTAGGGGCAGACTCTTGTTCAAGTTTCCAGTCGACTTCCTGTTGTTTGCAAGATGTTGGACTTTCAACTCCTCCATACAGCTGCTTGCATGCCACCATGTTCCCTGCCATGTTGATATTGAACTAAACTTCTGAAACTTTAAGCAAGCCCTCTCAATGAAATGTTTTCCTTATAAGAGTTGCCGTGGTCATGGTGTCTCTTCACAGCAATAGAAACCCTAAGACAAAGACTTTCTGCAGGAGTTAAGAAGAGGACCAGCAGGTGGAGAACAGTGTTAGGAATGGGGGAAGACAGCACAAAGACAAACATGAAACTCATCACTTTGAGTACTGACTTAAAAACAGTTACATGTACCCAGTCTCCACCTTAACCTCCCATTTATCTAAGTATGGGCTCACAGGCTATTCTATGAGTTATGATTCATTACTCTCATTATTTTGATGCTTAAACTTTCCCAGATCTCTTCAGGTCGGCTCCTGTGCCCTACTATGGCTCCAAGGTTATTTTCTTGCACAGCAGAATTTTTCTCCCAGGCTTATCTTTATACTTTATCAATATTAAAAACAAGTTTACACAGACACTGTTTCTATTCTCTTCAAATGGCCTTACTCTCTAGTTTCTAACTCTTTACCCCTTCTTATAACTGTCTCAGTGCCAACTCATGCTTCTTTTGAAAAACCTTTTCATTTATGTTTTATTTTATCTTAATGATATGTGTGTGCACCTATGTGTATATGAGTACAGGTGCCCACAGAGCCCCAGTGTTGAGTCATCCTGGAGTTGAAGTTACATAAGTTGTAAATTGCAAGCCAAACTTAGGTCTTCTCTAAGAGCAGCAAGTGCTTTTAACTGCTCCATCTCTCCAGCTCCTCAGGATTAACTCTTTTCTTCTTATGCAGCTAAAAATTATACTTCTGTACCTACCATCAAATCCCTAGGGAAGTGATTTTTAAACTGCTGTCATTTGAAATCAACTGCAGATCTTCTTGTAATAAAAGATGATTCACAGATGATTGATATGCACAGGTAGAACTGGGAACCTGGGAGTTTCCTTTCCTACCCAATTATTTTTTCTGAGTCAGAGGTAGACAGATGGCACAGGCAATAAATAAGACTGTATCTATGTAGTTAACATATTAAATGTACATGTGTTGGTTAGGACTTTCTAACCAGTACATTCAGATAAGATCATCTGGTGTAAAAACATCCTAAAGCACTTATTAATGTCCAAGTTAATTTTTGTTCAGTGACTTGTGGCTAAATTCTAGACTGTCATGCAAGCACTGTTGTGCAAACAGTAGTCCTTTTGACCTCTGAACAAGTTATAAGTGTCTTTTAGTTTATTTAATGAAGCAAAGAAAGGGAGCAAGGCCTCGTAAGCAACAGTATTATCCCTGCATGCCCCACCCTGCCCACCTCTTCTATACCTAGTGTGCATGATCTATGGAGCACTTCCCCATCTTTCTAATTTTGAAACACAATAAACATTTGTTAATAGCACACAGTGCATGGCAGGGATAATCCATCTAGTCTACAATTGAAGAGAAGAATGAAAAGCAGTGAGTACTGAAAAGGAAAATGTAGTACCCTGCAGAGGAAATAAAAATAGTGAGCTAGACAAAGGCGAGAAGCAACGTCAGGAAAACTTGGTTTGGTGATTGTGGGGTGGTGACTTCCAAATTTAAGAAACAATTACTAGTAATTTTTACAATACACTGCTGAAAAATAACAAAGTATACTTTTACATCCGGAATGTCACTTATATGCAAATAAATCATCAATTTCAAAGATTTCACACCTTCTCACTAGAAGAAGCACAATCCCACTTTCCCTCCAGAAATGATCATTAACAGTCATGTTCATAGTGTAACCCAACCAACAACACTGCTTTCAAAAGACAACTTCAGATTGCCCATGCTGACAAGCCTTTCTTCACAGCCACTCCACATGCAAACAGTTACTGTGGTCACAAATTTAACTCATTTCAATCTTTTCTAATTAAGATGTTACAACCCCCAAATCCTTATCTCTTCTTTGCTAAAACTGGGGCACTGAACTACGAAATGGGTCTGTGCTAGTGACAGCCATATATTCTTGGGAAACCCATCCGCTTATGTTTAGGAAAACCACATTTATAAAAAAGACTCATACAAAAGTTCTAATTATTAACCAGTAGGAGAGTTTTTCCTAAAATAATACAAATCCCAGCATCTGCTGTACTTCACAGCTGTTACATTAACAGCTGACAAAGATAAGCTTTCAATGTCAACAGAAACAAGAATCCACAGAAAATGCTTTGTTCCAAATTATAATTCTTCAGTTTTTATCTTAAGTGTTCCTGTTTTCTTGTGAAGTTAACAGACTATGATACCATGTGTTGTTGTATTTACTGTTCCTTCCTTACGATAAATGCAAGCCAGCGAACAATCCTCTGAAACAATACTTCCATTTTTATTTTTAATATATGACTCCACAGCCCAAAATTTTAGTTCTTTTAAATTCTGACTCACACTTCTGGAATTCAGATGTAGACATGTCTGCTAATTTATAATCTGACCCAACTGACAAGAAAGTGAGGAAAAGATGCCATTGTTACTTTTGGTAATTTTCAGAACAGGTTTGAAAGAAGTTCTCCTTACTTCCTAAAAGCCCATAAAACTTAGAGGCAACAAGACCATTTTCAATTGTAAGAACAAGAATGCCATTTCAAAACTCCCCAGTAACCAAGGAAAAGTAGTGTTCAGATCCTTAGCTTCTCCAATAGAAGTGATTCATAAGTGAACTCAAAACCTGTAAGTGTATAAGCACACACAGCTTTTCCTATAGTTACAACTGGAAGTCTAAACTAGTTATTAACAGATTGCTAAGGCAGGCATAACAAATGCTCAAAAGATCAACTGAAAGATAGGCTTTCAGGTCATCAGTGTAACGGTTTTCTAGTAAATACAATCAAACTACAGTCAATGAAATACAGCTACAATCAATGAAATACAATGTGGATATTACCTTCCGAGTCTGCATTTTCTCTGTTCTCCTCCGAAATGCAACGTAAGGATCATTGTTGGTAGAGCCATCTCTTTTCTCTTGCTTCATCTGGGGGATGAGGGATGGCCCCCTGCAGTTTTTCCGCTTTCTTACCCAGTAGTCATATACAGCTTTAATAAGGTAATCGTCCTCATTTAGCAGCAGTTTTGCTTCTTGAAGTGTTACAAGCTAAACAGAAAGCACAAGATGTCATCAAGGGCAATGCTGAGAAAGAAATCAGTTTAAGCTACAGCAACTGAAGAAAATGTGATCCATTTAAATAATTACAATTAGATATTGGAGTTGCTGGTGAAGATGTAATTCTATTCAACCTAACAAAATACACGTAAGTTGGGATGTTATTTAAAAAAGAACAAAAAAACAGTATTTTGCCCAGGGAGGTAGTGGTTCCACTATTTAAAATATTTGATAAGGGGCTGGGAAGATAGGGTTCAGTAAGGAACTACAACTAAAAAGACAGAGGGTCACTGAAGAAGAAAGCAGGTGTAAACCTCTAGACTATACACACTCACACACACACATACATACAAACACGTACATACACACATATGCAAATATTTAATGAAGTTGGACGAGTGATACTTGGAAGGACTACCATTGATACATCTTGTATAAATGCTGGAATAGAAGATACCTAGAAGTCTTCCAATTTTCTGATATTAGAAGATTCTACAACATTTGAAGTTGGCTAGTTTCAAGTTTATTAGCATCTATCTGTTTGGTTTTCAGTAGAAACTAGAAGATATGAATTTCTTTTTACCTACCTTCAAAATATACTGTAATGACTATTTTGAAACTGATAAATAAAAGGACAGATTTCAAAGTTATGCAAATTTTGAATCCTTTGTACGAATTACATATAAAAGTAACTCCACTAGTAGAGCTGGCTAAACACTAGAAAATTCTTGTTCTCAACACCCCCGGTTCAAGATACTGACATAAAGCTGATGTACCTCAAAATTAAAATGTATAAAAATTTGCTTAATCATATACAGTACTTTGGTCCTTGAGAAGACCAGACCAGTCACTCACTTTTTAGCAGAATGTAATGGGGGTGTCAGTTACTTACAATGAACTATAAATTAGAAAAACATCATGCCATTTTAAGGCTGGGAAGCCTTGCTGAAGTGATACCACCCAAGACACTTTAGAGAAGAGTCATTTTCACAAGTTGAGATAGAATCTAAGATATGTTCCCTAGAAATCAAAAATAAGCAGGGAATTTTCTCACTAATATTACACATTGATCTGTATGCTATATATAGTCATTCAAAAAGATATGACTCAACAAAAACATTTCTCATATGAGTTCCTGTGTTGACATAGCTTGACAGAATAAATGCACTGATCACTGCATTCCCTAAATCTATGCAGTGACTCTGAGTTGAGTAACTGGTCCATTATAATTCGGCTGCCCTACCATATACATGCATATATACACACACACACACACACAAACACACACAAAACTCTTCCTATTGCTATAGCTGGAAGTCTAAACTAATTATGATAAGGTTGCTAGGACATGCAAAACCAATACTGTAAACACATGGTCAAAAGATCAACTGAAGAGTAAGCTTTCAGCAACTCTTCAATGTCACTGTGCTCAAACGACTAATGATAGAAAACACTACCAAGCTCCATTCAGTCAAAACATTAAAACCTTGCTGCATCACTTCAGCGATGTTTCCCAGACTTAAAACAACATAATCTTTTGGTAATTTAGAGATCATTGTAAGCAACTGACACCTGCATTGCATCCTGCTAAAAAGCTAAATGAATCTTCTTCTGATCTTCTCAAAGAATAAAGCAGTATATATGATTAAGCAAATTTTTTACATATTTTATTTACAAGTACATTAGCATTATGCTGGCTGAATTCATAAAGGAGAAATAAACCCTTTAATGCCTATGTCAGAACTCTTATGGAAAGCATTTGTCACAAACACGACGGTATCTTGAACCAGGGAAGAGTTAAGAACAAGAAATTTCTTGTATTAATAAGCCAGCCCGAGTATTGGGTTTACTTTTATATATGCAATTCATACAAGGAAGAGAATATACTAATAATAAACACATGTATTCCAGTCCATGTGACAACTGAGTACAAAAAAGGACTAGCATTTCTAAACATGATCTTTTCTTAAAGTTATTTTAAAAATTATGTTTATTTAACTTGTATGAGTCTATGTAAATGAAGGCCTGACATGCCATTGTTCCTATGTGGAGGCAGAGGACAATTTGCAGGAATAGGTTCTCAATTTCCACCTTGATGTTTCTGCTGATGCACTGTGAACTCTAGGTTAGCAAGCATGTGAGCAAGCTTCTAAGTAATTTTCCTGTCTCTACCTACCATCCTATAGGTATCAGGATTACAGATTAAGGCCACTGCATTTAAGTGCTGAGAACTGAATGATCAGGCTTGTTGCTGCTTTTACCTGCTAGCCATCTCCCTGACCCTCTAAACATGATCTTAGATAGCTTCAAATTGTTAAAAAGTTCTTGGAATGGTAATATAGAGTACTAAAGTCTACAAGAACTGAGCTTTCTCTCTGATTTCTTTTACATCTATGTGTCCTTGGGAGAGTGTAGTAGATTGAATTTAGGACCTAACACAGGCTAGGTGAGTGCTTATCTACTGACCTACACTATTGTCCAGAGCAGACTTCCTAAAGCTCATAAAATCCTACTTCACACTGACAGTATCACAGCAGCATCATGGGCTGCTCTCGTGTTCTAGAAGCCAGGAAAAACAACGCTATGCTATGTTGTATGTGTTGTTGATACTGTTTTGCAATCTTTGCTAATTAAATCAAGAACTTAGTCTATTGTAGAGTGAGGAGGAGAACAAGAGCTCCTTTCCAGTCAACAGACCAAGAGATTCCTATCCCACACCACACTGACTACTTTCTATGCTCCTGCATGTGCCAGAAGACTAAACCATCTCCATTTACTCCTCCTTTCTGGTGTTCTTTGCTCCAGCTTACAATGTTCTTTTGTTTTCTTTTTAAATATCCTATAGTACAATTAGTAATTTAACATACAATTTATAGTTAAACATTGACATTTTTCCAATGTCAGCTATATTTTACAAAAATTTATAAAATCAAAACCCCATGCCATTTACTTATTGGTGCTTGTTTACGTGTGGTCCTCAGCTCCTCACTGCTGCAGTTACAGGTAGGCACGAGTATGCTGGGCTTTTCCTACCACTTTGATAGAATCTTTAAAAACCCCTATCACTTAGCATGCACTTTAGTCATTAAAAAGCAGTGGGAGTGAGTAGGGGTTGGAAAAAGGTCTGCAGTAAATTTGTTACTTCTGAGACAGCTCTGAGCTGCTTGGTCACCTGGGTATCAACAGACAGGGAGGAAACCCCCTTACTTTTGTGCTTTCCTTCCAGACCACTACAAGCTCTGTGGTATCAAGGACCATTAAGTTTGCTGGCAGATAAAAACCCAAGGACTTGCAGTGTCAATATACTTTGAATAAACAAATAAATTACAAAAGAAAATTGAAGTTTTTTTATTTACAGAAGTAAATCAGGCAAAAAGGAAATATTACCAGCTTATCATTAGTTCAGATTGTAGAGAAGGGGAAAATAAACTAAGATAAATTTTCTAGCTAAAGAAACTTACAAAATGTAAATAAAAGCAAGACAAACACAAAGCTGAAAGAGAATTTAGGAATTTTAGAATAAATTATTGGTGAAATCAGATACAGGCAGACAGAGTGCAGGAGCTCTTCCTCTGGGAGAGCTTACATTTCTTTTCTGTGAGGGTGACTCACTACAGACCATCTTTGTCTTACCTTTCTTTTTCCAAATCTGCTGGTTTCCAAATAACTATAATTATCTACATTAAGTTTAAAGTGCTAAATGGTATTTTTTCACTTTATGTTCTTCAAGAATGGGCAATAAAGGTTGGTTTACATTGGACATAGTGAAGGATGACATAATTTTATGTAGATAACACAATAAACATTTCTAATTATCAAATGATTCCAAATACACAACTATGGAAAGCCAATGCAAGGAAAAATATCAGCATTCAATTAAGTAGATTAAATATACACTGTAACACACTAAGTAATATACATGTATTAAATTGAAGAAAAAGCAAGACTTTCATCAAGGGAAATGGAAATGGAAAAGGTTTTCAAACTACAGCAATGAAGATTTGACATAATCACAAAGTCTCAAGGACAGGATTCCTGAGAAAGCACAGTAACATCAGCCATGTATTACTTTTCAAAGGACATGTGTTCAAATCAAAAAAGCCTTCTATTTCAATTCTAAGCCTCTTAATGAAACAGCTAAATAACAGTATGTTCCTTGTTCACAGGGAATCAAAACTAATCCATTAAAATTCATATGATTGCCAGACTTAGTGGCAAAACACCTGTAATCTCAACAGTTAGGAGGTAAAGGCATGAGGATTAGGAGCCTTAGGCTAGCCTGATCTACATGAGACCCTAAATAAAACAAACAAACAAAAAACCAAACTAGCCAAATAAATCACACTATTCCACTATCTGTATATTTGAGAAAATTACTAAAGAAAAATCTGTGTAATCCATTCTTTCATCCCAAGATTTCACTATAGCTTTAATTTATGAAAAAAAAATTTCTAGGCACACAGTGCTAAGACAACTAACCTCTGCAGCAATGTGAACAATGCTGGATTCCCAGCAATACAAAGTTAAAACAAACCTGGGGATAACGACACTTTGAGCTGTAATGGAAACTATAAACACTAAATTTGAGTTATTTAAAAATTAGATTACTTGGGGGCAGGAATGATGGCTCCACAGTAAACAACACACATTGCTCTGCTGTGGACCCTGGTTTGTTTCCCAATGCTGAATGTGCATAACAACCACCCTGAACTCCAGTCCCAGCTGATAACAACACCTTCTTATGTCTGCAGGCACCAGACATGTGCATGGAGCACATACAAACAGGCAAGCAGCACTGTGTTCATAAAATTTTAAAAATCTAAAAAATTTTTTAAATTTAGAATCTCTTTCATTGATTTGATAACACACATGCACTAAAACTATCACTGCCTATAGTGCAACTATTAAAAATTATGTTTCGAAAGCCAAAGAGAGGATGAGACAACAAAATAGCCCAGTATCAAGATATTTTTCTTGAAAAAAGAACCATTTAACTATTCAGGATGCTCTAGGAATCTTCCCAGGAATATGATACAGAAATGATAAAAGGTAGATAACTAAATCTACTTTAACCCCAAAACAACTGTTAATCTCAAAATACTTTACATTGGTATGGATTTTGGCTTATTGAAACATAAATTATTTTTCTATTCCTGTTTAAAATAATTTGTATATTGACACAAATGCAAAATTATGTCATTGTATATATATTTCTACTTCTCTTAAAAATATTTTGTACATTGTTTTAAGTATAAGATTATTTTTTGTCATATTGTATGTATGTTTATACTTATGTTTAGGATATTTTGTATACTGATGCAAATTAGGGATACTTATGTCACAGTGCACTACACATTTCTACCTCTGATTACGATATTTTTGTATACTGTCACAATTTTAAGGTCATTGTCCTCTGTACATCTGTTTACAGATTGTTTATTTTTATAATGTGAAACTTTAGTTTTTAAAGCTATATAGGTTATTAAGAATTACAGGTTAATAGTCACCCATATTTGTCATTGGCTAAACAGACTGATCTCCCACAACACAGGAAGATGCCATAATTCTAGCTTCTCTTCTGTTTCTCATCTCATAGCTTCTGGCAGGAATTTAGCACCAGAAAAATAGAACTGATACAAATCCTGGAACTTCACTATGGATTTTGGCTGAGTAGAAGGAGCAGGATAGAAATCAGTGTGGCTACTTTTTCAGGCTGTGATGATGATGGACTTTAAGCAACTGTGAGATGTTTAGTAAAGATCATCAGGCTGGGATTTAGACGACTGTGTACCAAACCACAGATTAGAAATGCAGACTTGGCCTTCGGGGCAAAGGGAACAGGGAAGATCTATAAATAGGCACAGAGCATTGGGAACCAGAGAGTTACACCTGGAGCCAGGTGGAAGACAGTCTTTATCATGAACCACCTAATAATTTTTTCTCCTTCTTAAAAAAAAGGTTTTTAATAAAACCACGACTAGCATAATGAAAAGTCCAGATGAGACACCATAAAAATGGAAGAGGCGGATAAGACAATATGACACTTCAAAACAAAAATCACTGGTTTTATTTAGGATACACTGGCTGTGGGTGGCTATAAAGAAGTCAATCATCAAGTACAATGCTGGTCAACTACATGAGAGACAATGCCTTTAATTAAGAAAGAGATGGGTGTGAAAATGATGAATTTGAAGATTTTGCTATGTTAGAAATGTTATAGAGAAATATTGCCTGGAGCTTAGCAGGGAGAAATAGAACTTGAGGGCCAGCAAGAAGCTGATGGGAACTTAAGATAAAAGAGTAAGCTGAGGACAGGACACCAATGTGAATATTAATGCATGACAGAAAAGGGCAAAGGAAAAGGAGAAAAACCAAAATCATCAAATGTGGCTAAGATCATCTGATATAACACAGGGACACTGAGGTGAGCACAGGTTGAAAGAGGTTCCTGGATGACAATCTGGAGACTACTTGGAACTTAAAGAATTCAGTGGTATGAGTAAAAGATTATGCTATGTAGAAGGCACTAAGTATTTCAAATTATCCTTTAAAAATTAATATATGACAAAAAGAGAGAGACAGGATGGAAGTTTGTTGGAAAAGATGCAATTAAATGAAAGAGTTATCTTGGCAACAAAGATCCTTGGATACTTTTTTGAGAAGACAAAGACTTAAGAGATGTGAGAAAAGGTAAGTAAAAATGAGATATGTAAGAAATAGTAGTTATAGAAGCAAATAGGAAGGGCTAGGATTCTGCCTTTGTAAGAGGATTATAAAGAGATACGTAAGTAGGAAGGAAGGAAACTGCAATTCATGGGTGATGGGTCTCTATTTCCCTCACATATTGTTAGAAGCTTTCTATTTGGGGCATGGGTGGTAGAAGGCAAGAAGTAAATGGTCTTCCTATGAGAATGTGCGCTACGTGAGGAGCAGTGTTAGAAAGCATGTGAGAAGAGGGTGTTAGTTTAAGGAGATAACAGTATTTATAATTGAAAACATTAAAAATCATTCTAGAAAATGTTTACTTTAAAAAATGGGCATGATTCACAAACCAGCAATCCCAACACCCAGCAGGTAAAGCAGGAGGAACTACAGCAACTTTAAGGCCAGCCTAAAAAGACTTTCTGGTTTACAAAGTATTTTATTAAGGTATTGATATTGAGAGGAAAGTCAAAGAAAGAGAATGCTACTTAAGGCAGCTTGTGTCAAAACAACAACAAAACCATTTCACTTAGAAATGACTACAAATGTACAAAGAAGCTTGCAAGAATAAACCATTTCAAAGAACACTTGTGTACTTTTAGACCTAGACTCATCCGCTGTTATCTTTAATACTTTTATATAAACTAACAACTTCTTTTTCTTTTGGTTTTTAGAGACAGTGTTTCCTGAAACTAGCTCTGTAGAACAGGCTGGCCTTGAACTTAGAGATCCGCCTGCCTCTGATTCCCGAGTCTGGGATTAAAGGTGTCCACTACCACCGCCTGGTATTACCAACATGTAATTATCAACATTTATATTTACACTATATATTTATATATTTATAATTTTGCCAAGTAATTAGAAAAATGATTCTATCATTTCCTCGTTTTAAGTATGAGGTGCGATCTAAGTTCCAGAACTGAAATTAGCTGTCTCAAAGGAAAGAGGATTTTAAAAAGACATGGAAGACCATCTGGGATGAGACAGTTAATTTAAAGGGTCTTGGTGGAGATGCCAAGAGGTTTTATGAGGAGAGGGAGAAAAAAATCCAGAAGTCCCTCAAAGAAGTCATGAGCAGAGGTACATGGCTTATTATATCCATTAAAATCAGCAAAAAGGTGATATCACCCCCAAATGCACAGGGTAAGAACACTGAGAATAAAATTTCAGCAAGTCAGCTGCACTCAAGGAGGCTGCGGCCAACCCGAGCTACACAGGAAGGCTCCAGAACAGCCAAACAAGGTGAGAGGTCTTGCCTCAAAGAAATAAAACAAACAGAACAAGAGGAAGCAGAGTACAGCTCAGAGAAATAATCAGAAGACACAAAGTTGCTTAAGAACAACGCTGGAGACAGTTTTACGATAAAGAGGAGAGTTTAGTAGTAGCAAACTTTCTTAGCATGCACAAGGTCCTGGGATCAGTCTCCAGCACCACAGAGGGAAAAGGATAGGTGAGCAGAAAATAAGCAACAGATGGAGACTGACAGTAACCACAGCATTTGGTAACAGTCTCAAAAAAGACGTCAATGCAGCCACCTCCAGCATGACAGGAGCAGAAACTTTGCCTGTCTTTTTAAGTTTTTCCTCTATTAACCTATTAAATACTAGTTTACTACAAACTCAATCCTCTGCCTTGTGATACCATGACAGCCTTCAAAAGGAATTAACGGAGCAGGGAGTTAGTAGGACAGCTAGCCTTTTGGGGTCTGAAAATCCTTAGTTCTGATAACAGGCTCTTCTCACGGTCCTCTGTTGACAACTCTGCCACTATTCTGTGTTTTTAAGTAGGAGCTATCATGTCCTCTGTTTAGCAACTTGTTTGAAGGCCTAGAATCTAATTCCTAAGCAAAGAGAAAACAAGATGGCACTAAGCATACGTGCATAATGAACTATCAGGTGTGTGCTTTTTGTCTATCCTGTTCCTATTTGATAGTTTATTATTTTTTATGTACATTGGTGTTTTGTCTGCATGTATGTTTGTGTGAGGGTGTCAGATCTTGGAATTATAGACAGTTGTCAGCTGCCATGTGGGTGCTGGGAATTGAACTCAGGCCCTCTGGAAGAGCAGACATCCGCTGACCATCTCTCCCCGCCGCTGCTCCTATTTGAATAAGCTGTACAAAGGTAGAGCTTGTTTATTTGTCTCATTCAATGTTATCATCTATTTGTTTGCCTAGACACTAAGATAGTGATCAATTCAACAGACAGAAGACTTCTGATGCTATAATCTCAGCCATACCAAGTGAATTTCCATTATGGAAAACAGAATACATTCCAAAAGACTAGCCTAGCCTAGATTTGCTGGGAACATTTGCATATAAAAGGACCCCAGAAACTGATACTTGTGGATCTGAACTCAGAGCAACTGTGAGCACAAACTGTGAACATTTTAAAACATGGTCTCATGTTTCCCAGGCTAGTCTTAAATCTGCCATGCTGTGAATCTTTGAATCCTAGTAATACTTCTGACTACCTCTGAAAAGCTGGGATAATACGCACATGCCACCATACCTGGTTATATAGCAGTGTTAGGAATCAAATTCTAGGCCTTGAGCATGCTTGCTAAGCACACTTTACCAATTGAATTTTAGCTCCATAGAACATTGGGTGTTACTTTCAGTCAAAACAAGGGTAAGATTGTTGAACAGTACAGTCAAATAATTTTTCCAATGGAAAGGCTTTGAAAATGTTCTGAAGAGCTGGTACACTTTAGAGTTCTCAACTTTCCTAAGGCTGCAACCCTTTATAATACAGTTCCTCATGCTATGGTGACCTCCAAACATAAAATTATTTTTGTTGCAACTTCATAACTGTAATTTTGCTACTGTTATGAATTGTAATATAAATATGTAATATGCAGGATATCTGGTATGTGACCCCCTCAAAGAGGTCATGACCCATAGGTTGAGAACCACTGACTTAGAGATGTAAAGAATTTAAGTTGTAAGTGGAATCAACTTTTATAGGTAAACTAGTGAAAAAAATTAATAATCAATTGTATAGTTTATTTGCAATTTTTGTTATATTCCTAACTTCCTTATAATTAGCACATTAATATACCACACAGGTACAACAAAAGTAATTTTAAAGACAGTTTATTTAAAAATCTAATTATGCAAAAATACATCTTTTATTATAGCAAGCTTGCAAGACAAAAATAGCATAAAGTACAAAAATCCCCAATAATTTCATCATCCAAATACAACCATTGTTGGCATTTTGTTGTATCTTCTTTTCCTTACGATACATGTGCAAATATGTCTTACCTAAACCTCAGTTTTCTGAGTAAATTCTATATCCTTTTCAAAACTTAGTATCATGCAATAAACAATATCATCTTATATTAGCCACCTTTCAAACTCATTATTAAAATGCCCGCATTATATTCCATCATACAGGTAAATGTCTCTCTTTTAACTTTTGTGGTGCAAGGGAGATGATACCAGGTTTTCCACATGTTAAGTAAGAGCATCCCATCTGAGCAACATCCCCAACAATCTATTTTTCTGCAGAATAATTCTAGACATGAGGTCATTAAGTCAAAAGGATAAGCACTTAAAAGTTTCCTGACATGAGCAGTTTAATTCTTTCTAGAAAGACAGTTACTATTCTAAATTCCTTGTGAAATTTTGGAACAGCTTACTAAAGAAATTCTCATTACTTTGTGAATAATTTTCTATAACTTAGCATTTTGAGTAATATGCAAGTTATTAAACTTAAAACTCATTGAAAATAATGAAAGCTTGTATACATTTGGGCAACTGAACAAGATTTAAGATGACTACCTCAGAAATCTAATTGAAACAAAATTAGGTATGGAAATAGCAAGAACATAGCAACTATACAAAGGATCAAGGCACTCAAACACTACTCAATCTATATGGAAAAAGTCAGGATGTTATTCTCCATGCTCCTATTCAAGAAAATGATGAAATATTTAGTTCACACAGAAATTCTAAGATGTCAGAAAAAGAAATTCAAGAAACAGTAAAATGCAGCACATTCCGACAACACACTTGGATGAGGGGAAGCAAAAGTGTTAATTAGTTTAATTATAAAGAGACACTTTTACATGGTACAGTACCTGGTTAGAACTGGCTTTTTCAAGTCTGTCAATCATAATTTCAAATTGCAAAGGTTTAATTTCCATCTTTCTGTTAAGTCTATTTAATAATGTCTCATCTTCTGAATCCATATCATAATCTGGTTGCTCGTTGTCTAGGTTAAAAGCTAGAAAAAAAAGAATAATTCTTTAAACTGAGTTGAAATCATGAAGTTGTACACACACAAATTAGTTTTAGAGACTGTAAAAGGGCAGGCATATGGCTTTACACATGCTTTAAAGTTTGACAGAGTAAAACATCAACTACACATAGGACAAAATATAAAACAGTAGTTATAAAAGAAATGCACATGCCAGTGTAGTACAGAAGAACTGTAGAACATTAAAAATCTGCAACTAAGCTTAGCATACAACATATAACGCAAATCACTGAAGATAAAATGTAAAATAAAAATGTTTTAATGGTGTTAGAATGGCAGACTAATTACAACATAAATTAAGGCTAATTCCTATTCTTATTATAAAGCTAATAAATTACTCCCTATATCTCGCTATATTTAAAAAAAATCAAGATACATTAAAATATAAGAAGAAATTGCAGGTGGAAAATATATGGACAGTTTTAAATTCAAACACCATAATAACTAATTTAAAATACTTGACTATATAAAATTTTAAATTTCTATATATAAAGTTTTGCAACAATAAGTCAAGAGACAAAGAGACAAACAAGGGTAAAGTAACACATAAAGGGTCACTTTCCTTATGATTTCTCAGAAATATAAGCAAAAAACTAATCTTAAAAAAACTGGCAAAGAATTTTTAGTGGAGAATACCAAAGGATTTTTATACATGCAAATTAGGCAGACACAGATACAATATTTGTCACACATCAGCTAGATAAGATATAAAAGCTGACATTAAGCTAGTTGGAGGATAAGAGGAGCAAATTATAACTGGTATTTATCAATTAAAATACATATTCTCTGACTTAGTAATTCCAATAACTTAAATTTACATAGAAAAAATACATAAAGGATTTTTTGTGACACCATGAGAAATAAAAAATTGCAAACAAAGCATTCTACAGAGGAAAAGAGAAACGACAGTGGATACATGCTCAAACTGTTAACCAAAGCCCGGGCGGCAATGAGCTGTGAGCAGTCACAATGGGGTGAGGCTGAAAGGACGTGAGCAGAAGGCCAAGGTGTAGAAAGGACATGGGTGGCATACGCACATATGTTTTAAGTGCAGAGTATTTTGAGAAAAATTTTTTTAAAAGTTGCTGATAATTTGCTACTTCTGCTCAAGAGAGGCTGTCAAGGACGGAAAAGGAAATACCAATTTTCTCTCTGATATGCATTGTTGGGCATATTAAAATATCTGTGCCTTTACTGAAAAGGCTAAAGTGCACAAATAGGTATTGAAAATATGTGGTGAGAATTGAGAACAAAGCAGTAAGAAAAGTCAGTCACCAGCGTGCTGGTTACTTAATGCTGCCTGCACATGAAGGTGAACCCATATGTAACTATCCTCCACATCTGTACTATTTGTAGAATTAAGCATGACATTCTTAGGGGTAATTCCCAATAGTGACAATAGAAATAGGGGTGTATGCTTATTAACTTTAATAAAACCAGTCACTACAGATAAGATTTGAACTCTAATTCATTCTTTAAAATACTTTACCACTAAAAATAACAATAAAAATAAATGTTATCCAATACTTATATACCTCTATACCAATTACTATGGGCTAGGCAATAGCTAATTAGTGTGCTTTATGTCTACTAAATCTACTGTCTCAGCTTCCCCATGTAGTAGATATTTGATGCCCCAATGAGTCTTAGATTCTGAAATTTTACAATGTTAGTGTATTTAACTTGTACTATATCCTACACAATGAAACTACAAAGTCAGGATTCTAGTTATTGGTTAAATTAGGACATACTACTCTGTACTTATGATAGATTTAAAAATACACTTGAAATTTAAAAAATGTAGTTTTTAGCCTTTATAATTATTTTGAATTTACATGACTATCATTTATTCAAAAACGCAGCCCAATTCATATCAAACTCAATGAGAGACATTATAGATACTATAAACTATAAAGATTACTAAACGCTAGTCTTTCTTCCATAAGAAAGTGCTATGTGCAGTTGCACACAATGAACACCTTTGTAATGCAGATTAACAATAATTAACCAGGTAGCTGATACAGTAGAAGCTAAAGAAAGACTTTCCTAACTGCTAAGCAGCATTAACCCAATATGCTACTTTCCAGTCATCAGAAATTCCCAAAAGTTCAAGGGCAAGGCTATATATAAAATTTGCATGACCATCTTGTACACACCTACCTAATCTTACTCACCTCTTGTTCCTCCACCTCCTATCTGCTCTATCTTCTTATTCTATGCTGACAAAAGCCAGCACCCCCACTTGTGAGGCGGGGGAGGGGGGAAGGACAAGAAAAGCTGGGAAATAGTTTAGAAAAATTAATGGTGAGAATTGACAGATCTGACAATGCGCTAAATCAGAATTAGGGCAAAGACTAGCTTAAACTAGCACTCTAATTATTCTAGCACTACCATTTCCCCTTTTATCTGAAAACTATACAAGCGTCACTAGAGACTTCAACTTTCTGCTGGGTTCTAAACCAGGTACAGGTGTTTCAGCATTCTGTTTACCCCATGCACGGGTTCTTTATGTTATCAGATAAAAAGGCAGACTCTCTTGTAACAGCTGTCACTGCTTTCATCATATTTATATAGCTCTACATAGTACTTGGGGAAAATGAATACTAAAGGCTGCTGGCTAAAACAGTATTTGTTAAATATGGTATAAGACTCAAACTATAAGCAGAATATTTCTAATTTATTGAGAACTCAGTTTTTGAAACCCAGAAAACATCTTTTCTTGCTATATAACAAATGATATAAACAATGGGTTAGTGTTGCAGGTCAGCCAATTAAACAAAAAAAGTAAACACTCCCTATATACAAGAAAAAGACAGGTAGAGGGAGCTGGAAGAGCTAGAAATTTTCTTGTACCTCAGGGAACATTGAGGAAGTGGGGGCAGAAAGATTTTAAAAGCCAGAGGAACAGGGAGCTTGCTGATTCTGTGTCTTCTAGTAATGTTAGAAGCTATATCCATAACCTCTCATCAACATAATTGACCAAACATGGGCTGAACAAGGACAACAATAGACATGTCAACGTGGATGGGGCGAAAAGTCCACAAGGTAACCCGACAAGCAACTAAGGAATGCTGGGCAACGGAGAAACCATTTTCTTCAGGGAGGAGCACATCAATTAGTTGTCCAGTGCCAAACAGTCAGCCCCAAATATATATACACACAAGTAACACAACATGGACCAAACAGATTATATTTAGGAATACCTACGCATACACATATGCATATATGATAAATACTAATAAAAAAGAGGCCATGAATTTGAAGAAGAGTAGGGAGTGACTATGGGAGAGTTTAGAGCTTAGAGAGAGGAAAGGTGGAAAATGTTATAGTTATAACCTCAAAAAATAAAATTTAAGTAAAAAGGCATCGACAAGGTTAATAGGGGCATATATGTCCCTGCATGTAAATGTCTTGTGGTAAAAGTGTATCAGCAACAAAACAAAATAGAAACAAGAGGATTTAAAGATGTCCATAAACATGCTAAGAAGGAAAAATAAAGCGGGAAAGAAAGCAGAAAATTCCCTTCAGTGCCCACCAAGAAAATTTGGTTACTTTCTGTTAGAAGAGCAACAGCTGCTGCATGGGAAAAAAATTGTATAGTCTCTTGACAAAATATATAAATTCTTTTCAAGTTGACTGGTTATAGCTTAAGGAATATATGCTTAGTTTAGCTAGGAGTACCTTCCAAAGTCAGTTATAATAAGCACAGTAGCCTAATGGAATGAAAACACATATAACCAGGAAGATCATATTTTCAATAGCAGAAATATGACGAGATGTTTGCCGATGGAAGTAGATAACTAAGCATGGTATAGTGAGTGGTTTCCAATTCAGTGGAGCACAATAGCGAGGCAGCTGCTCTCATCACTTCACAGTACCACTAGCAACATGACAGCTAACTATGATATACTATCATGCTCATTGCATGTTACATGGTACGGACAAATATTTATTCTCTCCCCTTATTTTTCCTCTCAATCTCTGATGGAGGAGGGTCATCTGTCTATGTTAAAGGATAAAGTAGATATAAATATTGTAACTGTAATTCTTGCTTGATA
>LOJH01015730.1:10151-22459 GCA_001685095.1 Ellobius talpinus | reverse complement strand
TGGTTAAGTTCTAAGATTACTGTCTGGTATAATTGCAAATAGTTTCTGAGTATTCGGTAGGGTTTTTCCGAATTTTCTATTTGGAATTCTGGCCAGAATGTTGTTTTTAAAAAAGTGCACCATTTCAGCTAACCAAGTTGGAACCATCTTGAGCAGTTGGTACCCAAAACAAGTCTAATAGTAGCACTATCAGCATCATGATGTCATATCAACCAGGTGGAGTTGTGGGGCCCCATCTTCTTTCTGGAAACTTCAAAGATTACTGCAGGAAAATTCAGTGTTTATTGTGGAAAATTTAAACATTATTTATATAAATATACAGACATATTCAATTAAAGGTATGATAGAGACAAAATTTGGTAAGAAGAAAAATAAATTTTTTTCTAAATTCTTTCTTCTTTCTGTGCTATACCAGATGGTTCTTGACATAAGACAGAAACTTTGAATATTTCTTTTAAAAACATGCTTGGATGTAGAGAAGGACAGAGCCATTGTCC
Source organism: Ellobius talpinus (assembly GCA_001685095.1). Classification (NCBI taxonomy): domain Eukaryota; kingdom Metazoa; phylum Chordata; class Mammalia; order Rodentia; family Cricetidae; genus Ellobius; species Ellobius talpinus. The sequence continues at coordinate 21,962 of LOJH01015730.1, read as the reverse complement.
AATTCCAAAACAAGGTTTATATATTCATATATCTAATGATCATCTCTCATTAAAAGTTATATTCCTTTTTCTTGATAATCATTACTGGATAGTTATTTTTCCTTCTGTCAGCATCCAAATATCCATGGTCTCTTGAATTTTTGAATGTGTATTTTCCTGTAAAGATAAGAGCAGAACCCTCCCACAATCCTTATGAGGTTTCCTTACCACCAGTATGGTTGTCACCATTGTGGATGAGCTGTCATTTCTCTTTTTCAAGAGGTTTCTCCTTTTCAAACAGAATCTTAATTTTGATGTTATCCATAGTTTTTCTTCTGTGGAAACAATAGCAAAATCATTCCCCCAACGTATCACATCTCCTGGTTTCCATTGTGAGGTCAACAATCCTTGACATAAACTGGGTGATTAAATTCAGAAGACTTTCTATTATACAATATCTCTCTGCAGCTGTTGTCCCTTTCTCATTAGCACTAAAATATTAAGGTTAATAAGGCATTATATAATCTATTTCTGGGGGTATTTTCTACCATTTTCTGCTGGTTTAACATATGCTTTATAGTTCGATTTGACCTTTCTATAACTGCCTAACCTGTAGGATTCTGTGATATACCTGTAATATGATTAATATTATAATAAGCAAAAAATGGTTACATTTTCTTAGAGACATATTAACATATCTGTTAAAGACAGACCATTATCTGTCTTTATTTGTGCAGGTATACCCATGATGGCCATAGCTTCTAATAAATGTGTGATTACTGAATCAGCCTTTTCTGAGCAGTTGCCCACTGAAAACCTGAATAAGTGTCAATGGTGTGTACATATTTTAAATTTCCGAATTCTACAAAGTGGAACACATCCATATGTCAGATTTCATTCCTTTGAGTACCCTTTGGGTTAGTCCCTGCAAGTAGCAGTGTTTGGTTATANCATGATGGCCATAGCTTCTAATAAATGTGTGATTACTGAATCAGCCTTTTCTGAGCAGTTGCCCACTGAAAACCTGAATAAGTGTCAATGGTGTGTACATATTTTAAATTTCCGAATTCTACAAAGTGGAACACATCCATATGTCAGATTTCATTCCTTTGAGTACCCTTTGGGTTAGTCCCTGCAAGTAGCAGTGTTTGGTTATAGAAAGAGCAAGTAGGGCATCTCTTTATAATCTTCTTAGCTTGTTGCCATGTAAGAGAAAAACTCTTTAAACCTTTGCTATTGACATGATATTTTTAAAGAAATTCTGAGGCCTGCAACACACTTTCAGTCAATAACTGATCAATTTCTACATTACCTTGTGCTAGAGGACCTGGCAGACCCATATGGAATCAGATGTGTGTTATGTATATAGGACAAAGCCTATTCCTAAATATGTCTTGCACCTGGATAAATAATGAAGATATTTCTGCATCATCTAGTATAAATTCAGTGGTTTCAATATGCCAGACAACTCTCCCTGCATATTATGAATCAGTAACTATACTAAGAGTTTCTTTAAACCCCCTTAACACCATGAGAATAGCATATTATTCTGCTTTCTGGGCAGAATTATAAGGGCTTTGTTCCACCTTACCTCTAATTTGTAACCTGTCTTCCTTGATTTACTTAAAATGTATGGGCTCCAGGTATTGGAGCATCATGTACAATTCAGGGAAGAATCCAAGAAGTTCCCTTTATAAGGTTAATGCTATCACTTTTGGGATAATTGCTACTATTTTCTCTCAAAAAATTTAGCGCAAGCCCTTTGCCATGGATTCTTGTCTTCTCTTAACATTTTTATTTGTTCAGTAGTAAAAGGCACTATAATCTCTGCTGGGTCTATACCTGCTAATTAATGAAATCTCAATTTACCTTTTATAATTAATTCAGAGACTTCTTCCACATATTTTTTTAATTTTTACTTGATTTATGTGGAAAAAAGATCCATTCTAAAATAATATTGTCCATCTGCATTAAAATTCCTGTAGGAAAATTGCTGGAAGGCAATATGACTAGAATACAATTAAGAATTGAATTCACTTTATCCACATGTGCCTTCTGTAATTTCTCCCCAAAGACTGTCAATTCCTTTTCTGCCTCAGTTATTAATTCTCTGGGACTATTCAAGTCTTTTTCACCATCTAAGATTTTGTTTAAATGAATTATTAGATCAGGTGTTATCCCAACACCCAATCATAGTCTGAAAATGTCTCCTAACAATCTATGAAAGTCAATATGAGTCCACAACCAGTCTCTCCTAATTTTTTCCTTTTGTGTTCTAATTATCTGTAAAACTATTTTATAGAATAGATATTTGATGGGATATCCTCTCTGTATTTTTTTCAGGAGCAATTTGTCATCCCCATTTTTGCAAAACTTCCTTTACTTCTTCAAGCATTCTTTCTAAAGTACCTATGTTTGAATCAGGTAGCAAAATGTCATCCATGTAATGGCAAATTGTGGACGTAGGAAATTGCTAATATATTTCAATGGCTGACTTACTAAATATTGGTACACAGCATGGCTATTGAGCATCCTTGTAGGAGGATGGTTCATTGATATCTCCTAGTAGGCTGAGAATTCCTATAAGTAGGCACTGTGAAGGCAAATTTTGTCTATCCTGTTTTTGTAAAGGTATAGTGAAGAAACAATCTTTTAAATCAATAACTATAATAGGCAATCATTTTGTTAATAGATAAGGCAGATAAATTCCAGTTTGTAGTGGATCCATAGGATGAATTACCTCATTGACAACTCTTAGATCTGTCACTCTTCTCCATTTGCAGGATTTCTTTGTACAACAAATACAGGAGAATTCCAAGAACTGGTTGATTCTTTAATATGGTGGGCATCTAATTGCTCTTTTACCAGATGGTTTAAAGCCTGCAGCTTTTCTTCAGCTAGAGACAATTGCTTACCCCACATTGATTTCTCAGTTAACCATTTTAAAAGGTAGGGCTGTTGGTACCTCTAAAGGTTTGCTAGTTGCTTTGTTTTCTTGTACAGCCTGAATGACTTTTGTATATAGTATCTTATAATATTCTACCCAGAATTATGAATTTCTGGGACTGCAGTAATGTTAATCTGGGCATTCCACTGCTGCAGCAGGTCATGGCCCCATGAATTACTGCATTATTAACCATATGTGGCCTCAGTTTCACTCTCTAACCTTCTGGCCCTATGCGGTCAACCCATGTAATGCTTTGTTTAACTTGAGATATGGTTCCAATTCCTAGGATCATCTGGCTCTTGAAGAGGCCAATTTGGATGCCAGGATTCTGGAGTAATGATACATCTGCACCTGTGTGTATCAAACCAATAATTACAATGCCATTTATATGCACTCTTAGCTTTGGTCTTTGATTATTTATAGAAGTCTGCCAAAATATACGTTTCCGATTTCCTACCAGAATTTTTGATATATTCTCCATGTTTATTTCATCATCCAGAACAGTATGGTCTTTTACAGAATGCTCTGGATTTTTTAATTTTCCTAGTGACTGGAAATGACTGGGCAACTTTTGGCTTGGGGGCCTGTGAGAGACCTCCCCAAGGAGTTTCCAAATGGTATCAGATTGCCTTGTCTGTCTTTTGTTGTTCTGCATTCATTGGTCCCATGTCAGCCTTTGCCATACCTTCTACATATACCTGAAGTCTGAGTCTTCCTATTCTTGTCATTATCACAGGAGATATTATTCCTAGGAATTCCTCATCTACAATCCCTTCGCAGATGTTCTCTTCTACCATATTTAAAACATTTGTTGTTTTGATGTCTCCTCATTCCTTTCGAAATTATTTCTCCTACCCAAGATACAGTACTATAGTCAAATGTCTCAATGTTCATTGTATGCAGGATTTATTCATCCATTGGTGCTGATCTAACCTTTAAAGATCCTAGTACCTTTTTGCATTCTATGTTGGCATTTCAAAAGCCAGAGATTCAATAAGTACTCATCTAGCACCTGGGTTTGTTACTCCTATTTCTACAGCCTTAGTTGGTCTTTGTAAAAAGTCACTAAAGGCCTCTCTCTGGCCCTGTTTAACCCTAGTATATGATTCAATTCATTTTCCTAGTTCTTGTATCCTGTCCCAAGGATTTAAGGCTGCTTTGTGGCATAGGGACAAGATTTGTTCATTGTAAAGAGCTTGAACCTGTGGGTCAGCATAAGTGCATTACCAAGAATTTGATCTTGGGAAGTCTCAAGTCCTTTTCATTTTCCCTGTTGTTCTAAAATTTTAGCTTCTCTGAAATAACATTTAAACATCACCTGGGGCCCATCATCTAGGACTGCTGAAACTAACTGAAGTCTGTCATGTGGTGTCACCTTAATGCTAGAAACACAAGTCTTTATCATCTCCCTAACAAATGAAGAATGCAAATCACAAATTACGACAGTCTGCTTAATTTCTTTTAGATCATTCATGCCTATCAGTATCCATCTACCTTCTTTGGATCATTTTGGGCCTTCAGAACTTGATGATTTTTCAGTGTAGATTACAGGAAAGGAAGCAAATACCCTGGGTAAGTCATCTCTGACAGCTACTGGAAATGTTGAATCTGTCCTTGTGCCTTCTTTCCCTGTTCATCAGCTAAAATAATTTCCTCAATCATTTCAAATCTTTTTAATATTGTCTTTTGTAAAGCCTGAATTTCCTGGCCTGTATGTATTTCTAATGATTCTATTGAGGCATCCAGCCTCTGGTCCTCATTCTGCACATGAGATTCAAAGATCTGAAGTTCCTCCTTTAAAGATAATATCTCATCCCTGGACATTATTTGGATAGTGTGCAGATTGCCATCCTGAAGAGATCCTGTATCTGTTAACCTATTATAACTTTTTTAAAAAAATTGATTGTCAAATTCAACAGTATGAATTCTTCTAGATAGTTTCTCAGTACCCATAGATGTGGATTCAATTTTGTCTGTCAAATTAATGTTATCCTTTTCAATAGTATTAATTTTTTCAAGTAACTTTTGATTTTTGATGTTATTTATCCTGTCAATTAGCTGTTCATTATTACTGTGTAAAGACTGTGACATTCCTAAAAGTGGCACATTCTTTCTTAGTGATATAATATGAGGAAAGTAACTGAGTCCCAATACCTATAAATGCATGTATCACCATAACCATATAAGCCTTGCAAAATACAGTCCATAGTATTAGCAAAAAAGTTACTAAAAGTTTCAATATTGATGTAGTCTGTCATATTGATTTATTAATTGTCTGGTAAATTGTTTTACATGTAGTGATCTTTATTGTCTAACAGGTGTCAGGGTTGCAAAGTTGAGACTAGCAACGATGCAACCAGTGGTGACAGGTACAGTCTTGAGCCTCTTTAGTTTCCTGCCTTTATCTTGGTTAAATACTGAATAATATGCTTTTCTTGACAAATTAAAAGGAATTAAATCAATTTCATACACAGAGCAAGAAACCCAGAACTCATGGGCAGGGATCACAAACCAGAAGCTGTACAAGTGGCAGTGGTGGCAGGGTGTGTGTGTGTTCTTGGGAAATTTTAGTCACCACATGCTATAAGCTCTACTGTGGTGGGGGTTCTTCAAAAAACCATTTAGGAAACAGCAAGCCAAGCAAGCATGGTTGGGAGAATTTCTGGGCCATGGACCAGTTAGTCCTTTAGGCCATCCACCTGGTAGGTGGAGAGTCAAAATCCATGCAGGTGCCAGATGAAGATGGATGCTTAAAAGAATCCCACACTAGATCAGAATTGAGAATAATAGAGGTTTATTTATTTAGTGGTAGACTCACAAATCAATATCCTCGACTGGGATGGAGAAAAGCAATGGAATCCAGCAGCTGGAAAAGAGACCGGACATGTGCTTTCCATCTGCATAAATAGTATAAGAGGCTATGCCAAAGTGGGTTGGTAACTTAAAGGCTACTGGCTATAGGAATTCCTACAGCACAGCTCCAGTAATGCAGCAGATCTATGTTTCCATTAAGCAATTTGCAACATACTACTAACAGACCCCATTCAAGTGCCTCATAATAGGACCAATTTGACCCACAAAGCAAAAAAAGTTCTCTTAAAAGAACCATGCAGTGTTTACTGCTAATGCTGAGTCAGAAAACTTTCTCTTAAAGGAATCATACTTCTTCTTGCCTCTAGCAAACAGAGCCAATATGAGAAAATGTTGCTAACAAGCTGTTCTTTTGTGCCTAGAATTCCTTCTCAGGCTTTCTCAGGTTTTACATGCATATAGGTATCCCATGTTGGGCGCTGTTGTGTAAAAGAAGACTACTCATTTGTTTCCCAGCTGTCCTCACCTGAATAACAATATAGAAACTATATTAATTACAACACTGTTTGGCCTATTAGCTCAGACTTCTTATTACCTAACTCTTACATCTTAAATTAACCCATTTCTATTATTCATATTCTACCATGAGACTTGTGGTTTATTACCTCTTGCTTCTTGGGTAGCTACATGACATCTGCCTCCTTAAGCAGCTACAAGGCATCTCTCTTACTAGGCTGACAGGCCAATATCTAAACAGGATAAGGTTAGGCAGGAAAGCAAAATTGAGAATGATGAGATGAGGAAGGGCAGAATGAGAAGAGACACCAGTCAGCCAGAGAACTAGTAAGACAAACAAAATGGGATAGAGGTAAAAGCAATGAAACTCAGGGCAGCATGTACATTAATAGAAATGGGTTAACTTGTAAGAACTAGTTAGTAATAAGCCTGAGCTATTGACTGAGAATTTATAGTTTATATTAAGTCTCCAAGTCTGTTATTTGTGAAGCAGTTGCCAGTTATATGAGAAGGGCTTGCCAGTTATTTGGGAGCAGGCAGTATGGACAGGAAAACTTTGCCTACACTCACTGTCACTTTTTACCTCTAAGGTTGGGGACAACTAATTAGAAAAGACAATAACTGGCTTGGTACTTATTCAAGTGTGTATGTGTGCCAAAATGCATTAAACTTCACAATTAAAATTGATTAATTATATTATGTTCTAATTAGACATTAATAAATTTGAAAAACATACTATGAAATTTTAAGAAGCATTAAGGACAAGAATAAGTTAGTATAACTGAAGGAAAATGACAGCTCATTAATTTGAGTTTGACTAAATTAATGAATAGAAATACAATGTTGAGTACTTTATAGTTTATAGTAATATATGATTTTGTGTTGAGCACATATTATGTGTTAGATATCCTATTATGGGGAAAATTGAATGTACTTAAAATGTCATGTTTCTGTGGAAGATAATGAATGATAAACACATAAATAATGGAGTTTTAACAATGATAAGCATAACAAAAATTAAAATAGGGAATAAAAGACAACTTCAGGGTTCTTGGTTGCTTGTCCTGGAATAGCCAAGAAGCCCTCTCTGAAGAACTGGCTATTTAGTTAAATTTTATGTTTTCTTAACCATTCTTTTTAAGGCACAGTGTAAGCTGATGTTAATTGACCAATAATTACTTCAGACAGGATACAAATAGAAAAATGCATTTCAATCTAAATTTTGGGGAATATATAAGTTTAGTTGGTCTGTGAAGCCTTGGTAAAAATCACAAGAGAAGTTTAAATACAAAAATAATTTCATAACATTTTCTTTCATATTCTCTTTCTCTTCTCTCCTGTAACTCCAACTTAATCTTTATTGTGGAGTCTCAAACAACTTCTTATATCCAATGTTATTTTAAGTGTATGTTGTGAAACTTACTTCCAATAAGACAATTTCACCTGTACATTATTTTCTTATATCAATCTACATATGGTCCTATAAAGACTCAAAACTCATTAAATAGACTTGAGTTAATGATCACTAGTTTTCACACTGACTTTCTTCTTTGGGCTTAATTTCACCCCTATCTCTTCTACAGGAAGCTACCAATCAAATACTATGATTATGTGTTTGTGGTTGTGGCTTGAATCCATATATGGATACATATGTGGAGGTACATATGTTCATATGTGCTTTGTGGAAGACAGAAGAAAGACAGGTCAGGGTCTATTGCTCTCAACCATTGTCTCACTGAACATAGAGCTCTCCATTTCAACTAGACTTGTTTACCAACTAACCTTCTCCATAGTGCTTGCATTACAGATGCATCTGGTTTCTGGGTATGCAAAATTGTGTCTTCATTGTTGCATATCAAGCACTTTATTCACTGAGTCATCTTATAAGCTCTCAACCAAATTAAACTGCCTCTCCAAAAGAAACATGGGTTAGCGACTGCTACAAAAAATAGGGTTCATACAAATGGCCTCATTACTGAAGAAAATCTCTCCTACTTCCCCCAAATTAAAAATCAGCAACACAAAGAAACAAGAGAATTCTGTGTGCATACACTACATATGGCTTCCAAATATGAGTTACAAGAAGGCACGGCTGTGTTTAATTATGTGTAAATTTCTTGACATAGTCACCATCAAGTTAATGGCTGTACTTCAAATAATTCAGTAACATGATATCTACTGGTCAATGCTGATGTCTCTGTAATCATTCTTCTTTTGTTAAAATCTGGCTAGTTTCAATTTCAAATTCTAAGTCTAAGGCAGAAAATATTTCTAAGCATCAATTTCCATATCTAAAAAATTAGGACCAGATACTATCTGTTTCATAATAATGTTATAAAGATTAATTAAGTCAACATCTTAAATGAATAAAACAGTGTCTAAAATTAATTTTAGGCATCTTAAAATATCATTACCATTATCTTGTGACTACTGAGGTGAGAGTCGATAAAATTATGATATATAGGAATATGATAAACAGAAACAAATTGAAGGAATGAAGTCACATTTTATAAAAGAGGACATTGGCCTGTTTTATTTAGATACATGCATTTCTCTATTCCTGACACTGAATTACTTTTTCTGTTTATGTTCATTTTTAAGCTTCCCTCTCCAGCATTCCTTTTATGACTGAGTCTCACTGTGAATTTGAGTCATAATATGCTATCTTGGATTATGCAAGTGTAAAATTAAATTGAATCATTTTGTTTTCCACTTAAATCTAAATTTAGGTAAACATTTTTCCTTAATATTCAAAAGATATGGTAAGCTAAAAAGTGAATTAGTTTTACATTCCTAATTAGGCCTTTATTTTAAAGTAAGTGTTCCATTTTAAGAAGAGATTCTCTTATTTGAATATTTTAAAAATCATTCCTAAGCTATCGATTTTGAAAAATTACAGTGAATCCAAATGTAATAAGCAGAGTATGTTTTTGGAGGAACAAATGATCATAACCCTTATGATAACCATTTGATTTTATAGTCTACCAAATCAAGTGTGTTTCAAACTAGTCTCTTGTGAATGTATATGGAGAAAAATTTACATTCCGTAGATGATTTTGCATTGATTTGACTTAAGCAAAACTAAATGTTCAGCTAAAATATGATGGAAAAGTCATTAAAGCTGTAAAAACTAACAAGATCACATTCATTTAGAAGAATGACCTTAAGAAATTATTGGAATTGCTCAAAACTTAATGCTTTGTTTAATGATAATATATTGAATGTACTTCTTGATGTTCTAACATTTTTTAAAGCAAAATAACAATAGAGAAGGGATTTGCTAAATCATGAGTATGATCAAAAGGTAGAAAGGAGTCTGGAGTTTTATGCTTTTTTAATTTCAGTGCATTCTATGGTGTCTTTATAGACCTTTCAAATAATCATACACTTCTTTAGTGGATATAAAACAAAAGAAATTCATTTCCAAACCCTTTGAATCAAGACCTCATTAACCATATGGAATTACTCTTGTTCACGATGTGAAAAGAAGCACTTGGCATCCTAAATTTTGCATGTCCATTCTATATCCAACCCATGCTAACAACTTCAATTTGAATATTAGCACTGACTAAATAAAATAATCTTTGATATGTAGAAAAATAACAGACTCTAAGGTAAAAGGAGCTTTTTTGGGTTAAAATCAATATCTTGAACTATAGCCAGAAGCAGAATGGTAATAAATGAAAGAAATTAAGAGCAAAGGAAAAAGTAATAAAAGAGAGCTTGTGTCATTAAATACTTTAGGCCTACTTTCAGTTTGGTCTTTGCTAAGCTGGTTGACATTAACTAGACCTAAATGATAATGCCGCTACTTTAGTCTCCTTTCATATTTTTTGTTAATTTTGTGCTATTTCTTAATTGTGGCAACAATTATTTGTCACCATTTACATCCCCATGGTCCTGATAATGTTAATGTATCAAAACATATGTTTAATATTTTTAAATAATTCCTCTTCTCGTAATATGTTATTTATTAATCCATTCTTTAGTAGGACATGGATTATTCCAATATGCTACTCAACCAAGAGTACATAAAAAGTCATTATTCAAGAAACTAATAGAATCAGAAGTGTTAGTGCTTATTTCTGTGTTTACAGGGCTGTGTTCTTATGTCTCAATCAATTTAATTTTATGATTATGGTAGATTAGTCTAAAGCTTCATAGAGGCTATAATTTGATAACTCTTATGAACAGTGAAGAACATTCTAGTCTTAAGTGTATGTTTACATAAAAAAGTCACAGATCAACTTTTCTACTCATACATCAATGGCATAAAGTCATATGTGGTTGTGCATGTTTATTTATAATTATCAAATATAGTTATACACATGTAATTTTAGTAAATATGATTAAAAAAGAAAGATATGTGATTTATAGTTGTTTTTAAATGCTTTCATTAGAACTTTCATTGTGTTCTATTTCCTACAAAAACTAGTAAGTCAAGCAATTTAAACAGAATTTTCATAGAAGCTTGTAATTGCTCCCAAAATGGCTAACCTCTTCAATAGCACTTTTTAGTATTTTCAACAGTAAACCTTTGCCAGAGTTGTATTCTCCTTTCCTGACATTATCTCTTAATTCTATTATGTGAACAATCAACACATAAAACCTTTTCTTAACATTGTTCTTGTTCTAAATTAAATCAACATAAAATACAGTGCTTACTTTTATCTGGAGAAAAAGCTCCTGAGAAACATTAAGAACATATCAGTGCTAAGCAATTAAACATCTATAAATATTTATATTTGACAAAAGTCAATTAGTCCATCCTTAATAGATAATAATTTATATTTAACCATCATATCAATAACACAAAAATATATTTAAAGCTAAATTGAAAGAGACTTCAGCAACCAATAAAAGCTAAACTAAAAGGTAGGTGGTGGTTTAAAAGAAAATGCCCCCCCAAAATTCATAAGGAGTGGACACTATTAAGAAGTGTGTGGTCTTGCTCGAGGAAGTTAGTCACTAGGGACTGGTTTTGCTGTTTCAGATGCTCAAGCTATGCACCGTGATTTACAGTCCACTCTCTTCCTGATGCTTGGGGATCAAGATGTAGAACTCTAAGCTTCTTTTCCAACACCATGTCTGCCACATGCCACTGTACTTTTCAACATGATGATAATTTGCTAAACCTCTGAACTGTAAGCCATTCCACATTAAATGTTTATAAGATTTGCTGTGGTCATGGTGTCTCTACACAGCAATAGAAGCCCTAACTAAGGCAGTCATGAAAATGCAAATTGAAGAGAAAAATTATATCACACAGGGACTGCATAATTCTTTAAAATATTTTTATTGTTTTTTGGGGGCTATACATTTTTCTCTGCTCCATTCCCTTCTTCTCCCTTCCCCTTCAGCTCTCTCCCATGGTCCCCATGCTTCCAATTTAGTCAGGTGATCTCATCATTTTCTATTTCCCATGTAGATTAAATCCATGTATATCTCTCTTAGGGTCCTCATTGCTGTCTAGGTTCTATGGGATTGGGATTTGTTGGCTGTTCTTCTTTGCTTTATGTTTAAAAACCACTTATGAGTGAGTACATACGATAATTGTC
>LOJH01015729.1:7386-17445 GCA_001685095.1 Ellobius talpinus | reverse complement strand
CTGCTGCTGCTGCTGCTGCTGCTGCTGCTGCTGCTGCTGCTGCTGCTGCTCATCCCTTTACATTGCTCCAGACACATTGAATTCCCAACCCTGGTATTAAAGAGGGGAAGCAAAGGAAAGAAAATGGCTGGTAGCTAGAAACAGGAGCCTAGAGAATTAACCCAAAGCTAAAGACATGGGTGAATTTTTCTTAAACCATTATTTCTCTACACGTTTCTAAAACTTTTCAGGGCTTGGTAGCTTTTCTAGAAACTGCAAGATGTTGTCCATCTCGATCTAGATTTAGTTAGCTCTTCCCTTCCTCGCTAATACCAATCTTTGTGTGCGAAGGGTTTCCTTAACATTTATTCAGTTCTTGATTTAATGTGGCCCGGTCCTTGCAACCAGGGAGTGGAACCGGCAGGCCCAGTTTATGGAGCTGTTTTTCACAAATGCAGAGGAACCACTGTGTCACACCTAGGGACAGTACTGCTATTTTGAATCTGATGGTATAGCAAACAGTATAATGTAACAGTACAGTATCTTCCCACATCCACAGGTCTTCTCTGTGAGATCCCACCCTTCCCCAGCCCAACCCCTCTCTCAACCTCGGCCTGCCATTGCCAATGCCCCAGTGGACTGGCCTGTAGGGTAGGGCTGCAGCCTTGTGCTGTCTGACACCTCTAGATTTAGAACCTTAGCATTTTGCTCTCATTAAAATGAAGAAACAACAGCAAGAATGTTAGAGGAGGCCATTTGTTTATTTCCCAGCTGCCCAGAAACCGAAATAATCACACAGAAACTGTATTAATTAAATAAATGCTTGGCCTATTAGCTCTAGGTTCTTATTGGCTAACTCATATATTAATTCAACCCATTTCTATTAATCTGTGTATCACCATGTGGCTGTGGCTTACCCGCTAAAGTTTTGGTGTCTGTCTCCTACAGGGCTACATAGCTTCTCCCTGACTTCACCTTCTTCCTCCCGACATTCAGTTTAGTTTTCTCTGCCTAGCTCTGTTCCCCTATAGCTCTGCTATAGNAATAATCACACAGAAACTGTATTAATTAAATAAATGCTTGGCCTATTAGCTCTAGGTTCTTATTGGCTAACTCATATATTAATTCAACCCATTTCTATTAATCTGTGTATCACCATGTGGCTGTGGCTTACCCGCTAAAGTTTTGGTGTCTGTCTCCTACAGGGCTACATAGCTTCTCCCTGACTTCACCTTCTTCCTCCCGACATTCAGTTTAGTTTTCTCTGCCTAGCTCTGTTCCCCTATAGCTCTGCTATAGGCCCAAAGCAGTTCCTTTATTAACCAATGATATTCACAGCACACAAAGGGGAATCCCACATCCCAAGAAAGACAAACTAAGTGTCAGTCCTTAGTTTTCCTTGCATAAGTGTCTTGAACAGTTTGGCAGACAAATATAAATGTGCCTTGTGACTGAGCCCTCCCCAAAGGTACCCTTCAATTGATACTGACATATGGACCCTCTTGACTCTTGCTGGCACTTAGCTTTGGCTTTACCTGCCTTTGAAATACCCCTGGTTGGTCCCCTCATCTGAAAGGTCCACCCCTACACAACCCTCTCTGTCTACTCACAACAGCTGCCCAGGATAGAGCCCTAGGAGAGGAATCCCCTGGGGGCTCGCCCCACCCAGCCTTCCCTTGTTGGCTGGATAACCCTGCTCCAGCAGGAGGCTTTAGATGTGGAGGTGGGGGCACTCTGAATGCTATCTCTATTGTTAAAGACAGTTTGCATTACAAAAAAATGAAGCTGGGAAGCCTCATTTGACTTGGAAGCCTCATTTGTCTTTGCTTACCTGGAGAAAGTGGGATCTCCAGTACAAAACTGATGTATTTCTTCTGAGTTATTTATATACATGTGAATAGTCTACTTTGTAAGGATGGAAAACTGCAAGCAGTTGCCTTTTCCCCCTTCCGAGAATTTGTTCCTTTCCAGTAAAAAGCTGAACTGTTAGAAGAACCGAGTATTTCCGGTGGCCTAAGTACCTTGGCAGCCATTCTGAAGTCTGTTTGGTATGTCCATTGGATGGTGTATTAAGGACATGATCTTAGAGAAACACTTAATCTTGCTACTTGAAAATTGGAGCAAGAATAAAAAGAAGGCAGGTTTCCAGAGTTAAGGAAAAGCGTCCTGCCATATCTCAGAGGCCTGTCTGTGACTGAGAAAATGAAGGTTTCTTCTGTCATTTCCAAGAATAAAAAGAAGGCAGGTATCCAGAGTTAAGGAAAAGCATCCTGCCATATCTCAGAGGCCTGTCTGTGATTGAGAAAAAGAAGGTTTCTTCTGTCGTTTCCAAGCCACTGAATAAAGCTAAATTCATTCTAGAGATGCTTAGGCGTCTGGGCTGTCACCAGGCACTCCATTATGGAGAAGGTGCTGTTTTTAGAAACACGGTAAATATCGTATTTGTGCCAGAGATAAACACTTTGTAAATTAGATTTATTTCCTGATAACTTTTATTGTTGGATAAAAGAAACCAAATAGCATAAATTTAAAAATATGTAAATTATGAAGCATAAGGAAAAGCCACCCTCAAGTTAAGAGCTGGAACATGGGCTGCCATGATGTCATCTGCAGCCTCCTCTGTCTCCTCCATCCTCTTCAGCCTCTGCACACCAACGCCCAGACTCCTCGATGTTGGTGTCCACCACATGGCTTTATCTTAGCAGTTTTCTCCTAGAGAGATGAACCACTCTTAATAATTCATGCGCCGTTGAATGTTGCTCAGTGTTTGAGCACCACACTCCCATCTCTATCACTCTGCGTTTTATTTCTCCTTTCTGGTGTTCTAATTCTGAGATTTATCTAGGGCTTATGATGTAACTTAGTTCAGGGCCACATGCTTAACTATGTGAGGTCCTGGGTCTAATTCCCAAACTCCGTAAATAAATCAACCCACAAATTAAATTTTGGAGGAGGACGATTCTGAGACAGGGACTCTAGAACATTCCGCTCTAGCTCAGGAATAGAATTTTTCTAAGGCAGAACTTCTAGTTTCCCTTCCAAGTGAAGCAGGAAATGGTTTAGAAAGAATTAAGACCACATTTTTACAATTATAAGAGCACTGGGTCAGGTTAGAGCATAACTAACTTCTTCCTACTTAACCTCTCATTCGGCTTCAAAAAATAAATTGAAAAAAAGTAGAAAATTGTCCACTTCCAATTCTCCCAATAGATCATTTGGTTTTGATTATCTTTTATATTCTATATATGAATTTGTTAAATAGTTTGAGTTCGTAGCCAGAAAACTGTCTTGGTTTTGAAATTTTTATTTGTGTTTGCAAATTATTGGCAGTCTTATAATTTTACTTGAGAAACTGTTCATGAAGGGAAAACGTTCATTTTGTAAAGCCTTCGGCAGTTAAGAGTAATGGTTCAGTGATGGCATGTGCCTGGAATCTGTGTGGTAAGACTGCCGAGGCAGCAGCATCCGCTTTGAAGTCAGCCGCATCTGATTGGAAGCCAGCCTGTCCTACATAACAAGGTCCTGTATCGATTAAAAATGATGAGAATTCTGGAGGCAATCTGCTTGAGTTCAGAACCCAATACTTTTGTTCCCTACTTGTGTAAGTTATTTGGGAAAGTTCCTTACATATTTTTCTCTCTGTGTGTTCCCTCATCTATATAACAGAGAAATCAGTAGCATTAAGCAAACTGGCATATATAAGTACATATACTGGAACCAGATGTTGAGTTGGTTCAATCCATTTTAGTTCTTGTACATGTAACTGCTATCTTTTCTATATTACTACAGTGTTTTACGAGATAGCAACATATGATATCCTTTATACTGTTTAGGTACCTAAGACTATTTTTTTCCTCATAAATGTAACTAAAACGATATTTGTTTCCCTGCTTGGGGGACTACATTCCCAACATAACTTTCCAAATAAGCTTCCATAGTTGGCCAATGGGATGCAGTACACGGGAGCATCACACAAAGATGCCCTTTGAGTATCAGTCATTATAATGCACTGGGTACCATTATTTGAGATGCCTTATCTTTCTATTGAAAGTAGATTTGAGATGCTTTTCAATACACAGTGTGATTATGGAACCTCAAAGATCTTAGACTAAGGCTTGGTGATGGCATTTTTTACGAAAGAGATAAGGATTGACCTCATAACATGTTTGCAATTTCAGCCTATACTTCAGCAAAAATATAAACAGATTTTCTTTTTTGTTTATCAAAGAAGCTAAACACTCTTGATTACTGGAATTTCAAAAAGAAATGTTAAATAAAATGAGTCCAGAAACTTCCATTTTCAGGCTGTTTGATATGTACTCTCTTTTACTAAGTATAACTAATTACACACTTGAGAAACTTCCTGGAAAGGAGACATCCCTTTGAAAATCAACCCTTAGATGTCAAAACATCTGAGGCTCTTGTAAGCACAAGTTCCTCTGTTCTGCCCCATCCGGCAGCTGCTTTTAAATAATCACTCAGAGGTTTATATTAATTACAAACTATTCAGCCTATAGTTCAGGCTTATTACTAACTAGCTCTTACCTTTAAATTAAATTAACCCATTTCTATTAATCTAAGTATTGCCACATGGCCGTGGCTTTTACTGGTCTGGGTCTGTTGGCATCTTGTTTCTTGGGCTGCTGGCTCATGTCTCTCCCTGACTCTGCCCTTCCTTCTCCCTGTATTCATGTTGGCTTTCCTGCCTAGATATATTCTACCTTGTTATAGGCTAAATCAGCTTTTATTATCAATCAATAAGAGCAACATATATTCACAGCATATAAAAGTGTTATCCCACAGCAAACCATCAACACACAGCAGTGCTATTTTCACTGATCACATTCCTTCCTTACAATTTAGGATGCAGTCTGTCCTTTCCTCAAGTCATAAGCTTGATGCAGTTTGTCATTTCAAATAATGTTATCACATGTAAGAGTGTTTCCTGCATTCATTTGCTTCCATGACTCATTTTAAGCCTTTGAATCATGACAAAGCACATGCTACTCACAACCTTTATATGGGGATCAGAAAAGCCCTAAGGCTATAATATTTGCTAAGTGAATATTGACTGATTGATCAGTTGAAAGCCATATGAGCAGGCAGTGGTGGCCTGAACCTATTATCCCAATATTTAGGAAGCAAAGATAGAATGGCGGTACGTTCTAGGGCAGCCCATGCTACACAGTGAATTTAAGGCCAGCCTGGGCTATGCAACAAGGAACTAAAGGCTGGAGGTGTGCAGCTCAGTGCTAGGCCACTTGCCCTGCACATGCAGACCCTGGGTTCGAGCACTAGTATAAAAGCAAAGAAAATTTAGCAAAACCTCAGAGCAGCTCACTCTAGAGTTCAAAGGGACAAGGTCCATATGTTCCTCCAAATGAACTGAGACCTCACAACAGAAGGGTTTTCGCTTTTTCTTGATGACATCCCCAGGCTTCCTTGACCCACAGTGACCTGCAGACATAGCACTATATATATGGAGGTGAAGTTTAGCTAGGTCTGAGGTGTTTGGACTCCAGTTCTAAAAGTGAGCAAGGACTTCAACTGCTCAGCACCTCACAAAGTTTTTCTTCTATCAAATGGGGGAAGAGGGAGAGTCTGCATCTATATACCCGGACTGGAGAAAATGTTTCATGCAGAATGCCCACCTCTGAGTTTCCTTAGGATCCCAGAAAAGGCATCCTGTTAAATTCCTATTTAAGTGTGGGTGCTGATTTGATATTTACTGCTGGGTTCCTGGAAGTCACCCACTATATCTAAAATCAAGTTTATGACCTTTTCCATTCCCTAACCCAGGGAATTCACCTGCAGGGAAGATGACGTCATCCATCCTATTACACAAACCGAAAGTATAGACTTCTCCACGCATCTCATTTCCTCTCCCCACTTCCCATTTCCAGACCCGCTCACACGCATGGCCTTCTAAGTCCCCTCCTCCACTACCCACAACCACCAGATTAGTAGATTTCTTTTCTCTGGCCAGCGTATTACAGACAATCGAGCTTCCTACATCTTCATGCATGGCTTCAGCCTACTCGGATTACAAGAGCAACTTCCTTTGAAGAACGTGGATCCGAGCCCACTATCCCTCATGAGATGCTTTCACTTGGCCAGTAGAATCTGCTTCCTCTCAAGCAGGGTGTTTTCCATCACCCTGAATATCCACTCCATCCTTCTCCACCCTGCTCTGTGCCTTAGGAAGAGGCTGGGTACTATATTATATAATTTCCCCCTGGATTCTCCCTGCTGGGGAGCCCCAGACTGGGTCCAAGTCTTTACAGAAGGCCACAATTACTATGAAATAAATTATTGCTATAACTGTCTTCTCATAGGCATCCCTGCCTTCCACTTTGGTACCCAGGCACAGCAGTAGCTTTTCATTCTTGCTGTGCTAGGGTACTGTACATCCCTTGTTGATTACCCTTAACCATTGAGATACCACAATAAAGAGCCCTTTAATTAAACTGTCCTTAGCTGACCCCTCTGTTTTCTACTGGGATCCTGGCCAAGTGGACGTCTCTCTCCTTGAGCTAGTCTTTGTGTTTTTTTCTAATACTCCACATTTCTTTCTACCTCTGTCTAGATAGTTGTTACTTGCCCTTAATGTCTTAGCTCAAATCTCATTCCTCCTTGAGGATCTCCTGCCTCCCCAAATAGGTCAAGTGATGGCAGCATCCTCTCCATATGAAGCTAGTTGCTTCATTGTGACTGTCACATCATACCAGCTCCTAACAGGGAGCATGGTACATGTGAAGGTTAGAACACATATGACAATTTGCTAGTCCTTAACTAGAAATAGGCTAGTTGTAAGTATAATCTGGTGTTGTTAGTATTTATCTGTTATTTTGTAGGGTAGTGTCACATATGCTAATTACATTTTGGGCAAATTACTTTTTTGGAGGGGGAACAGGGTCTTAAACAAATAGTTTTCCTTTTCCAGTATCTTGTATCTTAGAGCACCTCTCCTCACCAATATCCATGTAACTGAATTCTTCACCTTCTTCAAAGTTTTGCTCAGGACTTTGCTTGGTGGAGCGTAAGTCAAACCCTCTATGCCTTGCTTTGCTTTTCAGCGACCTCCTCATCCACCACTGCTTTCTGAGGTACTATGCTCTCCTGTCTCTCTGTAAAACCTGTGTACACAGTGTGCCTGGTATTCAGCAAGCATTTAGACACAGTGTCTCAAAGGAAGTGAACCAACATCCTTTTCCCAACCCTGATTAGGCTACACCCTTCACTCACTTCTAGTGTTTTCCTACAAATCAAGATTCAAAGACTGCTTGTTGTCCTTTTACCTCTGTGGATGAACCGTTTGAAAAGTAATTTCAAGGGTGTGTGTGTGTGTGTGTATACCATGACGTGTGTGGAGGTCAGGTGTGTGTGTGTGTGTACCATGACGTGTGTGGAGGTCAGGTGTGTGTGTGTGGAAGTCAGATGTGTGTGTGTACCATGACGTGTGTGGAGGTCAGGTGTATGTGTGTGTGTACCATGACGTGTGTGGAGGTCAGGTATGTGTATGTGTGTGTGTACCATGACGTGTGTGGAGGTCAGGTGTGTGTGTGTATGTTACGATATATGTGTGTGTGTGTGTACCATGACGTGTGTGGAGATCAGGTGTGTGTGTGTGTGTTACGATGTGTGTGGAAGTCAGGTGTGTGTGTGTGCTACGATGTGTGTGGAGGTCAGAAGACAACTTACAGAAGTTGTTTCTGTCCCCACTCCATGTGGATTCCAGGGATTTGATTCAACTCAGGTCTTTAGGCTTGGCAGCAAGCTTCCACTAAGCTATGTCACTGGTCCTGAATAAAAGTTTTGATGTCAAAATGTTAAAAGAATTTCATAAAATTTGAAGGCAGTATTCTTTTATGCATACTTCTTACATTTTTAATTAAACAACATGAACATGGGCAATATTGATTTGAGGTTAAATGCCTAGGACTTGGTAAATATTTTCTTATGAGAGTAATAATAATGTGGGCAGGTGATAATATTTACCAAGCACAAGTTTTATGTGAAACGGGGCGGTGGTGGCACACACCTTTAACCCTAGCACTTGGGAGACAGAGGCAGGTGGATCTCTGAGTTCGAGGCCAGCCTGCTCTCTACCGAGCAAGTTCCAGGACAGGTTCCAAAGCTACAGAGAAATCCTGTCTTAAAAAAAAAAAACCAGAAACAGAAGAAGTTTTATGTGAAATACCCATGTCCTCTTTGCTCACTTTTTACACTGTGTTTAATAAAAGACAATCAGGTCTGGAGATAAGGGGGATCATTTCCGATGCCTCCCCATAATTCAAAACTAAAATGAAACACTGTTAATTTAAAAACAGCTGTATCTTTACTTACACAGACCACACACAGAGAGCTACGAAATATCAATAATTTTGAACTGGGGGGGAAAAAAACAGGCCACCCTATAAAAGTACATTTAAAAAAATCATACCCAAAAGGTTTTCTAAAAGGAAATGAATGCAAACCCAACCACTAGGGTGAACATTAACAATCGAACTGTCATTTCTCCCTACTGGGAGAGGGAAAATCAGTTTTCTCCAATTGAGTGACACTGTGTACATACATCAGCCGCTCCGGGTCAGGCCGCATGTTCAGGAGAAGCTGACAACAGAAAGTAGACTCCACAGCTTTTTTTTTTTTATGAGCTTTTATTTGGTTATAGTTTGGTGGGCTTTTTTGTTTGTTTGTTTCTTTTTGGGTGTTGTTTATTGTATTTACTTGGCTGGGGTTGTTGGTTGGTTTTTTTTGAGAAAAAACATAAAATTAGGTGGTTAGGGTTAGGGAGAGGATCTGGAAGGACTTGGGAGAGGGGAAGAATATGACCAAAATATGTTTAAATTTTAAAAACTGTTTTTACATAAGAAAAATAAAATAGAAGAGAACTAATTCTCAGACAGAATCAATATTTTCAAATAATTTTAAGTATATAATCCATTCCTTTGTTGCAAAAAAATAATCCCTCTCTTTTCTCCTTTCTTTCGTCATATAATAAATTCTGAAGTTACCTAGCCACTAGGATTAAGGTTAATAACAGAACTGTCGTTTGGAGTCTATGATTTGCTTCTCCCTAAGCTTGGAACTTTCAGGGATATTAGTGTATGATCCCAGGCAGCTTGGTTGCAGGGGAGGCTGCCCAGTTCGCCCTAATTACTGCATTTGTTTCGAAGTCCCAGGTAAACAGCTAACCTTTTTCTAATGGATCTGGACTCTGGCAGCGGCAGCCTGAATTGCAGAGCTGTTCTCTCCCTAAATGGCCTTTTGTGTGTAGATAATGACCCCACTCTCCTGAACGGGATTTCTCTCTACGTGTTGTAGCTCAGTGCATCACTGGGGAAACAAAGCCAAGAGAAATTGCAGTAAAATGGTGCAAAAAGCCTTCTGCCTGGGCGGGCTTGGGAACTCGGTACTCACTTCCGGTCTCCTCCCACAGTTCCCCTAAGCTCAAAAACATTGCAGAGCAAAGGATCGGGTGTGGTTTGAGTGTGTGAGTTAAACACAAAAGTGTCAGAGTTAGTGGTCGTCTGGGTCTTGTTCGCTCATCTCCCCAACTGACTGAGTCAACGCCTGCCTAGAGTCAGTGCTCAGAAACAGTTTCCTCGGGTCCCTGGCTGTCAAGGCTTTGGTCATGGTTTCCCCTGTGCCATGCTTCTGTGGAATCTGGAACTCCCATGTTTGGAAGCCTGCACAGCCTTGGGAATAAAGAAAGCTCTTAAAACCCCATCTCCTGGTGCCACTTTCTAGGTCAAAACTGAGAAAATTCAAAGTGATCTGTTTTCCCACATTATAGCAGAGATACTGGTGTCACGGGTGGAGGGTGAGCTTCCTCTTACAGTCCTTGGCATTGCTGTAGTCTTCACAGTTTTATCTCAGGTAACAAAGCAATTTTACAGCCTAAAACAGACCCTGAGTGTTAGTGAAGCCTTCCTACCCAAGCAAATTTGTAAGCAGACATAGAGGTCATAGACGGTGTCCCAGCAAGCCAGGGTTGACCACCTGCCCAAAAGCCCCGTTAAAGGAGCCAAGTGTGTGTGTGTGTGTGTGTGTGTGTGTGTGTGTGTGTGTGTGTGT
>LOJH01015728.1:7444-23256 GCA_001685095.1 Ellobius talpinus | reverse complement strand
GTGGCTTGTCTCTTAAAGAGACAGAAAACCATTACACTGTGTTTTGTTAAAAAGTATCAAATTTTCAATTTCTCAGAAAGATGTACGTATAAGACCTCTCTCTCCTTCCCTCTTTTCCAGTACATTCGAGGCAAGTTCTCTACCACTCAGTTATACCTCAATACCTCGAGACACTTTGAAAGACAAGGTAAGTTGTTCAGGGTGGTCTTGAACTTTTGATCCCAAGCACCTAGGATGACACCCCAAGCTGCCAAGCCTGGCTCCGACTACCTTTTAAATTGTCATTTATTTCTTTTATTTTTATTTCTATTTTTTTAAAATGTTTTCTTCTTTTGAAACAGGGTCATGCTCACATGTAACCCAGGAAAGGTCTCAAACTTTCCTTTTTCCAAACGCTGAAATTAGAGGTACACGCCCCACACCCCACAATAACTACTGTTGAGGTGGGGACTCTCGCTGCCTTGTTAGGCTGGCCTAGATTTCTTAGTCGGGCAACTTTTGGCCTTTGACATCAGTGGTACGTGCACTACTCACTCAGCCCGAACACTCATCAGCCTTGAAACACCACGGGGAGTGGAATCACTGAAAACAGAGAAACATCCTCAGATGGGCCGGCTCACATGGGAAAACTTGAACAGAACACATTCTCCAATGGCTTGAGGGATAGCTCAAAATCTGTTGATGGCCTTTCAGCGCGTCAACTTTGGACAAGAAAGCCCATAGGTGGAACTGGCATTTTTCAATTAGTTAGACTTACATTCCATTCTTTTTTTGTTGTTATTGTTTTGTTTTGTTTTATGAGACAGGGTTTCTCTGTAGCTTTGGGGCCTGTACTGGAGCTAGCTCTTGTGAGTTCAAGGTCAACCTGGTCTACAGAACAAGTTCCAGGACAGGCTCCAAAGCTACAGAGAAACCCTACAGAGAAACAGCAACAACAAAAACAAAAAACAAACAAAAAGGTTCAAGACAGTCATTTGGGCAGTGGTGGTGCACAGCACTTAGGAGGCAGAGGTAGGTGGATCTCTGAGTTCAAGGCCAGCCTGCCACACAGAGAGAGTTCTGGGACAACAGAGACTCTACAGGGCTATGCAGAGAAAGCTTGTTTTAAAAAACAAACAAACAAGAACAAAGACTGTTCTGAATGGAGGCAAAAAAAGAAAATGCCCATGAGTGACACCTCCATGCTATAATATGAAGAAATTTTAAATGGAAAAATATTTTTTGGAGACAGTTTCATGTAAACCATGGCTCTGAATTCCTACTTATCTTGTCTCACCTCTAAAGCGCTGGAATTACATGCAGGGACCACCATGACTGACACGCAGGTGCTCCATCTCCCCAGAGCATATACAACCATAGTTTAAAATACAGAAGGGAAGGGAGGGAGGGAAGGCATGGGGTGATGGTGTTGACTTCAAGATCAAGTACGAGAGACTGTGCTGCTTCTGGGTCTCTGGACCTTGCCATTTGGGGAAGACCAGTCACACACATCAAGGTGACCACCTAGCAAGCTGGGTAGACTCCAGGCCAGGCCCCTCTGCAGTTGAAGAGAAACTGGTTTGCAGGGTTTGAGTGCTGGAATACCATCACTTGGGAAGCTGAGGCAGGGAGATTGTCCTAAATTCCAGGCTAGCCTGAGTTATATACTGAGTTCAAAGCCAACCTGAGCTACCTAGAAAAACCCTTGCTCAAAAACAAAGAAACCCAAACAAGCAAGCAAGCTTTCTTCAACACATGGTCCAGTAAATCTATGACTGTTAAGACCCAGGAGCCATCAGACTACATCTGCAGGGAGGTGTCAGTCTAGAGCCAGCCAGTGGAGTCTAGTCAACCCCTAGAGAAGGATTCAGATTGTTGCAGGCTGAGGATGTAGCTCACTGGTAGAGCCTGGATGTGCAAGGCTCTGGTTCCTTCCTCAACAATTCTACAACAAAAACACAGGTGCAGGCCCAGTGTGGTGACATGACTTTAATCCCAGCAACATATACGGCTCTGAAAGTTTTTCAAATAGTATATATTCAGCAAAGCCCATGGCAGCACGGGCCTGAAATCCTAGCACCAGGGACACCAAGACAGGAGGAACACAAGTTCCAAGTCATCCCAGGCCATAAGCAAGACCTGTCATAAACAAAGTACTGACACTCTCACTGACAACCAAGTGATTGCTTCAGCAAAGGACAAGTGACCATTAGAAGTCTAAAACTAAGGTCCAGTCATCACTTCTCAGCTATAATAATTGAAAACTCCAATGAGCCAGTGACTATAGATCAAAAGCCTTTGGTGCTGACACAAATCTATGGAAAGCGACTAAACCAGAGCGGTGATAGTGAGCCAGGGAGAATGCCGGGTTCCAGCAACAACCTGCTTGATGAAATGAACTGTTCTGGAAATGGCTGGTCAGGTCACCCTGAGCTGACAAGGGCATTCCTTCATTTCCGAGAGGGCCCAGATGGCCCGCTGCAGCACCAGAGGAGGATTTCCTTCCTGTGTGTCCACAGGCAGGCCTGCAATTCACAATGACTGTTCACCTCCAACACCATATGTTTTCTCACAGGAAAAGTGACATCTGAGTTGTGACAGGGACACCAGCACACACAGCTAATGCAAAGTATCAGTTGCTGGACACACCGAGCGGGTCAGAGATTAGCTGAAGCTTCTGACTGAAAGTGTGCAGGTTCTTGTCCAAGTCATTAACTGCCCTATAGCACAGTCACGTGAAAGTAAAAGCCATTTACTTTAATCCCCACCACCAGCAACTCCAATAAATCACAGGTTTGGTTCTCTATTGCTCTGGCTGGCCTAGAACTCAGAGATCTGTCTGCCTCTGCCTCCCCAGTGCTGGAATTAAAGATGTGTGCCACCCCACTTGGCCAGTTTTGGTAATTTTGTTTGTTTGAATGGAGCCCTAACTGGACTGGAAAGCAAGGACTGAGGTAGGCTGGCCTTCTGTCTCTACAAGTCAAGCCATAGCCTTGCACTGTCTTTCTGTCTAGCAAGCTTCTGCCCACTTTTCATGCTGCTCTAGAGCGAAGCTGTCATACCTGTTTTGTAAAGAGCAGAGTGTAAAGCTAGCCACTCACTGGTGAGATTGAGCACTGGGCTCTGCGGCTGTAAGCAGAACCAGGCACACCGAGCCCTAGGCAACCCTTCATTTCCTGCAATCTGACTTCACATGTTACGAAACATTCTTTCCGGTTTCACAAAACTCAAAAGCAAGTGTCATTCTCTTGGGCTGCACCCTGTGTGACGGCTTGCAGTTTGCCAACAGGCTGTAGAGCACTTAACTCTGCCATCAGTGTCCAAAGATGGGCACTGGAGAAATGGTGACACACGGTCGTCACACAGCAGGAGGGGGCTGCTGGAAACTGACCTGTGTGCAGCAGGCAGCTCCAGATCCCTGTGACTGGGTGTGTGTGTGTCCACAGTGAGGACACTCTTACTTTTCCCCTAGACACTGGTGACAAATAGTCTATGGGACTCCACCCAGTTTCCTATTTCTTCAGTCAAACCAATCAGAAGAACAGACTGGCGCAGCCCGTCAAGAGGGAGCTCCATTCACAGTCCCATGCCCCCTGCTTCTTTCCTCCATAGTCAGCAAAGGTCTTCCACGAGAGTCCCTCCACAGATACTGCAGCCGACAGACTTGTAGTGGTCCTTTCTTCTCATTAATGGTTATGGATAAAAAGCCCCCTTTTTCATTTTTGAGGCAGATCCTTAGAATTTCAACAATGACTCTTTACTCACTGAAAGCTTCCCCCACAGGCAATGTGGTGGTTTGAATGAGAATGCCTGCAACAGCTCGGGCAATTGAACCCTTGGTCCCCAGCTGGCTGCATTGTTTGAGGGGGATTAGGTAGTGCAGCCTGAAGGGAAGAATTTAAAGACTCACAAGACTCCAGTTTGCCTCTTGGCTTCCTGCTCCAGCCATGCCCAGCCCCTGCAGCCAACGTCTCTATGGACTCTCATGCCTCTAAAACCACAAATGAGCTCTCTATGGTCGTGTTGTTTGGGTTGTATAAAGCAGCAGAGGAAGTGGTGCAGGCAGCTGAGAGCAACTCAACACGGCCTTTTTTGCACCGGCCTCAGACACCTCTTGTGAGGACAAGAGCAGCCACAGAATCATCGCATTATCTCAGAACCAAGACTTAGACTTTACAATTGTAGGGGGAGCAAACTGGACTGTATCAGCATTTGAAGACCCTCAGCCTACTGCAGCCTTTAATTCAAGTCTTGCTGATAATGATTCTGCACACACAGCAGCCTTTAATCAGATATGCAGCCGAGGAGCAATACAGGACTGCTTTCCAAAGCCCAGTTCTTCATGTGACAAATTCCCAGACAGGATCAACCAGGCTCCTGTCCCTTCTACGCCACAGTCCCATTGTCCCATTTTCAGTTGCAGCCCACTTCTGCATGTGACCCTCTCTGGCCCTCTGCCACCGAGCGCAACAAGCACATGGGCTCTAATGGTTTCTCCTGACTCTAGCCACTTTCACAGAGCAGCCTCACTCTGATGGCTGGGCTTTGCCATGGAAGCCTAAACAATTACCTTATAGTGTGCGTGTGTGCATGGAAGTCAGAAGACAGCTTTTGTGAATCAACTCTATCACATGGACCCCGGGGATCAAACGGAAGCTGTCAGGACTGGCACATTCACCTCTGAGCCATCTCTTCAGCCTTATAAAACAATTTTCTTAAAAATCTTTAAAAAATAAGAGAGCAGTCAGGTGTGGTGTGGTGTGGTGGTGGCGCACACCTTTAATCCAGCACTCTGGAGACAGAGGCAGGTGGATCTCTGTGAGTTCGAGGCCAGCCTGGTCTTCAGAGGGAGTTCCAGGACGCCAGGGCTACACAGAGAAACCCTGTCTCTAAAAACCAGAAGTAAACTATGTACTCATGTTGTTAAGAAAGCATCTGTGACTGGAAAGTGTCTGTATAGGTATTCAAATGTTTACTGATAAAGCTGAATTATGTCTCTAAGCCATTATGTGTGCGAAGACAACAGAGTCTCTCTAAGAAAGGATGCTATGATAGTTTGTATCATAAATCATGTCTAATATGGAGAGAACAGAAAGGACTAGGAGACAATTTAACAATCTATGCAACTATCACTTAACAGGGTTAAAAAGAAAGCAACCTCTGTCCCCAGAGAAAGTCAAGCTCTGCAAGCAACAGGCACAGGGGTCCACACAAGCTTGTGAAAACAGCAGCAAGGGCTGCTGGGATAGACAAGAATCAAACCAGGCCACATGACACCAGTACAGCACAGACCAACTCTATTCCAGGCTCCCAGTCACTAAAACCAGTGCGGTGATTCGTGTAAACCAGAGACCTGAACCAGGAAGGAGGGCAGTGTCCTAGGCAGAAGGCAGTGCTACCAGACCATGTGAATGACCTCACAGCACGCTAGCCACAGCCCCCTCCTTTACACTGGGTCCCTGTGAATGACCTTATGGTCCGCTAGCCACAGCCCTCTCCTCTACAATGGCTCATTATGGAGGGGCCCAGGGACACATGACCCCAGCACCAAGTTTTAGCTTTCTCAGTAGGAAGTTACAGATACAAGGTTTTATCTGAAAAGAGCAAACTGAAGCCAGGTAAGAGGCGGTGAGAACTGGGGACAATGGGATTCAAAGATACAACTCCATGGGATGGATCTCCAGGAAAATCTCCCATTTCACACGGAAATAAAGTCCTTTACACACTTACTGTCTTAAAACACAGTGCTAGAATGAATGAGAGGCTCACTGTACTTGCTTCCTGGCTTCAGCTGGCACTGTACATAGGTCTAAGATGACATAAGAAACACAACAGTGCCTCTCATCCTGCACAGCTGCCGAGAGGATGCGGGTACCTCAAGAGGTGATGCCAAGGCTGCCAGCGTCTTATCATTACAGGAAAAGGCTGTAGCAGGGCCATCTTGACACACTGATAGTGCCCAGCCTGAACAGCAAACAGCACCCTTTCACTGCTGGACAGGACTGAGCCGCAGTCAACCACCCAGTACAATGTGCACCCCAAACCTCACGAGATACCATTTGCCTCCTGGGTGGGGCACAGCTCAGAATGACCTCCTGAATAGAAGGAAAAAGATACCATACAAGGCCTGACAGAGGGCCCCTGCTTGGTGCCATCTGGATTTGCCCTCCAGAGTGTAACTGCACAGGGGACCACTGCCTTAGTGCTTGAGCTGTTGGGTGGTGTCCTTTCTCACTGACCCTGACTGCCAAGGGCTCAGGAAGTGTAACAAAGGGAAGGTCTTTGGGAACTATGAGCTGTGCCTGTGCAAACCAAGGCTCTTTTCAGTCTTCCCTCCACAGGCTCTCATGCTTGTCCTCAGCCACAGCTCTGCTGAGCAACACAGGTATCACCCTCCAGAAAAAGACGGCTCCAAGTCACAAGTTTTTGCCCCACCCAGTTTTATGTTGTCAGTTGAAAAACACTGAATTATTTTCAACCTGGCCTCCCCAGTCCCTTTTCAGGTGGCACTGGCTACCTTGGGGTTGGTTCGCTGCTGCAGTCTCCGCTCTTCCCGCTCTCTCTGGAGCCTCTCAAACTCCTCTCTGATCTCGGCTGGAGTTCTCTTTCTCTCCACCACCTGTGAGCAGAATTGAGGGAGATAGATGAGGCCCAGGACACCCACAGAGCCGGACTTTTGCTTGAAACGCACACGATAGCCGATAGCCAGGGGCCAGCAGAGCAAACCCTGGGCTCTAAAGATACTGAAGGAGTTGCACAGAGCTGCCTATCAACCCTGTGAGAAAAGCAAGGCTCTGCTGGACTCTGGGCTCCCCCAAAACTGACATTCTTTATCTTAGTAACCCCTCAGAGGCGCAGGAACCTTATAAAGAAATCCTACAGTTAGTTCTACTGAGAAATCAACTGTCAATGCAGTACACTGTGGGATTATAAACTTGGGACCTCTAGTCATGTGAGGGATGGGGCTTGTCCTCTATGACACAAGGCGCAGCCCTGAGCTGCCAGGGACGCTGTGGTCTCAGGTCCAACAACACTGGAGGATCTAACAGCAGATGACATCAAAGTCATCGGCACACCATGAGATCAAGTCTGGACAAGCCAGGACACTCTAGCATGGCCTTGCTTAGTCTCAGTGTACGGGACAGGAAGGTGATGCAGCTGACATTTCACGGAAAGGGCGAGGCCACTGTGGCCATCAGGTACCTCACCTCTGTGGTCACTGGACCACATGACGTCTAAGGACACCACGTCCAAGTGCACAATCCTAAGCCCTCATGAGAAATGCAGAGCCTGGGAGCACAACGGAGCCCGGTGCTGGGTCTCAGCCTGGAACGCGCTGCGGTGAAAACAACCTGGGTCCTTCTCCCTGTGCCCACACTCTATACAAGTCCTGCACTCGGCTGGTTAGAGTCAGAACCAATTGCCAAATTAAAATGGCCGGTCCCTCCACAATGCTGATGACGCTTCCTGGGTGCAGAGACCTCTCTCTTGGCAGTCATAAGCCTCTGCCATCAGGGCTTTACCTGGCACTAATCGAGTACAGGAAGCTGGGGTGGTCCCGTGAGGGCAGTCCCGGCTGTGGGCACCTTCAACTTTTGCTATGTGCTGGATAACCCCTGCCCTGAGCCCCCACAGAAGCCTAGTTCACCTGGGCCAGTAGGAAGACTGATTCCATCAGAGGAGAAGCGCTGTGGAATAATCTTTGTGTATACTGTGACTGTATCGGATTGGTATAATAAAAAGCTGAACAGCCAATCGCTAGGCAGGATTTTCAAGGCAGAGAGGATGCTGGGAAAACAAGGGCAGAGAAGCCAGCCAGATAGAGAACGAATTGAACACACAACATGGGCAGAGGTGAAAGTCACTTGGTAGATTGTAGATTAATAAATATGGGATAAGTTATGAGAGCTACAGCCGGGTAGCGGTGGTGCACACAACTTTAATCCCAGCATGTGGGAGGCAGAGGCAGGTGAATTTCAGTGAGTTCAAGGGCAGCCTGGTCTACAAAGCAAGTTCCAGGACAGTCAGGGATACACAGAGAAACCCTATCTTGAAAAACCAAAAAGAACAAAACAAAACAAAAAAGGAGCTAGTTAGAAACAAGCCTGAGATATTGGCCGATCTTTCATAGTTAATAAAAAAAGTCTCTGTGTGGTTATTTGGGAGCTGGCTGGCAGGACAGAAAAGGTCCAACTACAGGGAAGGATGGGTCAGGTGGGGGTGGGCAGTTCACCTCCAGGGAGAATGTCCACAGCTACAGTCCCTAGGCATTGTTGGGTCTGAAAAGTCTAGGATCCTAAGTCAACTTTTTAAAATATTCTGAAATAAGGTCTCTCTCTAGTCCTAGCTGTCCTGGATCTTATTGTGTAGACCAGGCTGGCCTCAAACTCACAGCGACTTGCCTGACTCTGCCTCCCAAGTGCTGGGATTAAAAGCATGCACCACCACACCTGGTTTATATTAATATCTTTTTTAAAAAATATTCTTTTTAAGGCTGGGCGGTGGTGGCACACCCCTTTCATCCCAGCACTTGGGATTAAAGTGCTGTGGTTTGAACCTGGGTCCTCTGGAAGAACATCTCTCCAGTCCCAACGGCAGCATGTCACGTGGCCACAGACCACCGTCAAGGCTATCATAAGCACCACACGTTTCTATTGGCCAGACCTAGACTTTTCAGAATTTGTGAGCTTCCCACTAACATTTATTTCTCACACTGTCTTAGTTACCTCTGCTCTGTGACAGTTCGAGATCTCCTCTCATGATACATTTCTGCTTTTCACCGAGTCACCCTTCTTAGACCCTCTCATGGGGGGCAGCGGGTAACGTACAGGGCTGCAAACTGCAGATGAATCAAGCCAAAGGATATGCTCGCAAGAGCAGGTTGCAAGCAAGTTGAACCATTTGGGTTCACTCCACCTGCCAGCCGGGATGAGTGCCCCGAGACCGTCTAAGCGTTCAATCTGACTTTCTCGATTCTAAGGAAAAGACAAACTTCATTTTCAACGTGGGCACTGACATGGTGGGAATCACCAGCTGGGGGCGGTTATTGGTTACACCACAAGTTCCAGGCCTTCTAGAGCATCATAGTGAGAACCTGCCTTTAAAAGAAAGGCCCAATTTCATTCCTAACGTCCGCCATTAAACAGAAGTGACGTCACAGCTGAGACCCAGGTGCTTCTGAGGCATTTCACATACTCTGGATGCACAATTACCTTCACCTTTTACCAAACAACCTAGATGTTTACTCAAGTAACAGGCTGTGACAGATGACCTTCAGCCACCAAAGACCTGTATTCTGAAGACATCAGTAACACAATGAATGCCATGTCTTTCATGTGGAGAGAGAGCCCATGTAAACAGGAACTGCAGTCATTCCAAAGATCATGGCCGAATTCAGATGCTCCATGTGCATTAGGGAGCTGGTGTCCTGCTGCATGCCGGCACTGTTAATACCCAAGGATGCTTTAATTTTTGGTTTGTGTTTTGGTTCTCAACTTTCCTAATGTTGCAACTCTTTAAATACAGTTCCTCATGCTGTGGTGACCCTCAACCATAACTTTATTTTTGTCACTACTTCATAACTGTAATTTTGCTACTACTATGAATGTATTTTTTGAGACAGGTTTGTTAAAGGGATCAAGGCCCACAGGTTGAGAACTGCTCTATGGAGCCAAGGCTGGCTTGGAACTCACTGTATGCCCCAGGCTGTCCTGCCTCACAAGAGCTGGGATTACTCCCATGAGCCATCATACCTGGCTGGCTTACCTTGTGGATTTACTGAGAAGTTTGTTTCATTAAAGCAGTTTGCTGAACCTACATACGCAAAGTTGACCACTCACCATCTGTGACTGGCTGCCTCCTGCATAAGAGCAGCGAGTCTGGCTTTGCGGCATACTAGCGGGAGACAGTCTGCTTTGGTGGGAGGATCCCACTACTCCAGGTGTGCCCAAACACTCCCAGAAACCAAACCCTCATCTGTGATGAGAGCCCCATAGCCAGCAGTCATGACTACAGCCCTCAGCTCTGGTAACTAATCCAGGTGGCACACAGAGTCTGAGAAGAGTCTGGGCACACAACTGGACTGTTTTCCATCTGGATAAAAGGTACAAATTGCAACGAACTACCAAGATTTCCAGGAAGCTAGAGGCCTAAAACAAACACCTATGGGAGCCAGGCAGGACACATAGAGCCTGCTGCAGACAATGGGCCGATGATAGTATGAAGTGGAGGGGACGGGACAAAGTGTGAACGCAGCCTAGTTCAAAGGGCAGGGCTTCCTCAGAGCTGGCAGCTACCTCATGAGGGGACTCAGGCCCAGTGCTGCTATTCTGGCCCTTCAGACAACTGTTGGACATTCACACAAACCCCCAGACTTCAAATCTTAGCAGCTACAGTCCACCATGTCGCGCCCATCAGAACATGGCTACAGGTGGACGGTGACCCATAAGCCCCCAGTGCAACCAGTCAGTTCTGCTTTCTTCCCATCACACCTCAAGCCTTAGATGGGCTTCCTGTCGGGGTCAGAAGGGACAGACGGAGCATGAGGACAACAGGAAACTGGCACCACCCGCATGGCCATAACGTCTGACGGGATCCCGTGGGCACTCGCACATCAGTCTCTGGGGAAGACGGGGTAAGAACACCTACACACTCTGTAGCAGTCTGGGGTCTTACAATACAATTAATTTCCATGCTCACTTTTCTTCAGGTAATACGGAAGCGCAAAGAAGTGAATGGCTTGCCACACTTCTGCTACCAGGCAGGGGCAGAGCGGAAGGTGCTCTCAAAGGCCCCTAGGGGACAGCCGTGGTGCTGCGCTTCCTCCTGCTTCTAGCTCCTCAGGCTCAGTGTCTCTTACCTCCCATCCTTCCATCTCCAGGCCTCTCTTCCCATATATGTCATAGATGGCCCTTGTTTGGGGATCGCTAAGCACTGCAATAAAAAAAAAATAAATCAAGCATGTTCACACAGAAAACCTCCCCCTCAGTCCTGAAACCCCAGTGTACAAGGTCACGAGGTAGGCCTCGTCTGCCTTCCTTTCCTTGCCAGTCTTCCTTCCCTTTTTAAAAAGAATGTATTTATTTTTATTTTATGCACATTGGGCTTTTTTGCCTGCATGTATGTCTGTGTGTGGGTGTCAGATCTTGGAGTTACAGTTTGTGAGTTGCCATGTGGGTGCTGAGACTTGAACCTGGGTCCTTAGGAAGAGCAGTCGGTACTCTTAACCGCTGAGCCATCTCTCTAGCCCTTAGGAGTATCTTTCTTCTGCTGCATCCTTCCTGACGCTTTCTCCTTTCAATGGAGGGTGTTTAAAGGCTACAGATGGGAAAAGCTGGTCTTCCACAGGGTCCAGTCCGCTCTGGCAGTTCGGAAGGACGGTGTTTTTTGTTTGGTTTCAGGTTTTAGTTTTCTTGAGACGTTTCTTGTACACAAGGCTGGCCTTGTGCTTATTATGTAGCTAGGGATGTCCATACACTTCTGGCTCTACTGTTCCCACCTGCTGAGTGCTGGGATGCAGGAGCATCGTGCCCCATAAGAGCAGTCTTCTCTAATGTTCTGTTCCATAGTGCGCTCCACAGGACACTGTACTGACAGCTGATGTACCTACTAACCAACCAAAACAGCTGGTCTTGGTGTACTTCTCTTTATTTGTAAATTTTTTTTAAAACTAGGGTCTCATGTAGCCCAGGCTAAAACTCAGTACACAGCCAACATCCCAATTCTGCCTCTACCTCCCAAATCTTGGGATCACAGATGTGAGCTCCAACATCCAGCTTTGAAAATTGTTTGAAGATACATGAATATCATTCACAATATTGGTGACCACAGCACCTAGTGAGAAGATTCCTCAACAAGGGAGAAAATTACTCCGGGCCCCAATGGACTGTGAGCGAGGATGACAACTACCCCAGAGCTACTCTGGATTCTGTTGGGGATCTTTGCCTCCTGAGGTTCCCATATATTTTTAGGCCTAATTAAAAAGCAATGCAAATGAATCTATCCATATGCAAATCTAACGGAGAAGGAAGAAGAGCTGACCACTGGAAAACAGCCAAACTTGTTGAGCAGAGCTGATTAACTAAGGAGGTCCAGGGCTTTGCCTGCGGCTGCAGTGCTTGCTTCCACAGGGAGGCTTCTTCTGCTTAACTGCACCGGCCAGTGACATGCATCTCCGGCAACAGCAGAATCGCTACAGCCCTTCACAAATCAGAATACAATGGGCTCGGTCACCACCTACCCTGGTGACACCGCAGACCCCTGTCTGATGCCACTGGCCATCAGAATCTAACTTCTTGGTAAAATCTGTGAGATAAAACATACTATCCTGTTTGCCACGAGGTCTTGCTGCCTCACACAGAGGCACATCACAGGGTCTGGAATGAGTAACTGATTTTTCCTAATCTATAAATCCTAAGAGTGACATAACTTTTTTTTTGCTTTTATTTTTAAATCATGGTAGAACATTTTACCATTCACTTTAAAACGCCCAACTTGGTAGCATGAAGCTCACCGGCACTAGGAAGCCATCAATCACTCTTTGCAGAGCCTTCCACCTTCCCAGAGACAAACATATCCCAAGTTTTCTTCATTTATAGGTAAAGCCATAAATTTCAGATCCTGAATGACTAGGCTCTACTTCCCCACCATGCTCTGCACACCAGCTTTTGTAAGCCCTTTCTTTCACTGACTGCCACAAAACCAATAAAACCACTCGGGTTAAAAAAAGGCCTTGTAGCTTCTCACAAAAAAGGGTCAAAGAAAGCAGCTCTACAAGTACCAGCCCCGCCCCGCCCCCAGCGACACCGGAACCAGCTGGAGCCGCAGCCTCCGTTCAGACCTGACCCGTCTTTTCATTTGGACTCTCATTTTCTTCTTCCTGGACACATATTGATTTCCAAAGCAAAATACGACTCTTTCAAAGGGTTCCGTCAGTAGGAAGCACCTAATCAAGCACCTCTTTTATACACCTCTAAGGACTCCAGCTCTGCCTTCCACAAATCAAGTCACTTAAAAATCGAACGTCTGTGCACATGAAGCAACCACCGACCTTCATAGGCCTGGTGAACAAGGTTAAACAGCCGTTCTGCCTGTGATTTGAGCTCCGGGTCCCTGTGCTTATCCGGATGGTAGAGCATACACAGCCTCCGGTAGGCAGCCTTCAGCTCTTCAGAAGAGGCCTAAAGAAAGAGAAATT
The DNA here is from genome assembly GCA_001685095.1 of Ellobius talpinus. Lineage (NCBI taxonomy): Eukaryota > Metazoa > Chordata > Mammalia > Rodentia > Cricetidae > Ellobius > Ellobius talpinus. The sequence continues at coordinate 10,082 of LOJH01015728.1, read as the reverse complement.
CAATTAGAGGGGCATCAATGGCACTGAAACACTATCATTATCAGAATCAGCCTTGGAACGGGACCTGTCAGCCATATTCCACTGCATCTGCCCTCTGCACAGGACATAATCAAGTTATACTTTATTTCCCCAATAAGGCTTCGTTTCCACAGTTAATAAAGTGATCAATTATGTACATCAATAGCAACTGTGTTTGCTGTGCCCACTGCTACCCAAGGGAATGAGAGCAGCTATCTCCACCCTGGCTCGCTGTGCTGAAACACCAGACCCCTACTTGCCCCCAAACCCAAGTCAGCTAAGTCAGAGAGCACATGGAGGGAGCACAGTCACATGCCACAGGCACACGGGATGTCAGTGATGTCAGAGACTAATATACTAATTATCAAGAGCCAAAGACAAGGCTATAAAAGCAACACACTCCTAAATGTGGCCTCTAAATGTGAATATGGAAAATGTTCCATTAGCTTGGAGCAACCAGGGGGTTATACAGGGAATGCTTCCTGACAGACCTGTGGGGACACAGGCACGGGCTGCAGGAATGAGGCCAGCATAAAAACCTTCTCCTTGGCTAGCAGTCCTCCATGGCCCTGGGAACACTGTCTAGTTTTGCCAGTTGTTGGTCTCTCTCTGGGAAGACCTAGAATCAGCACCCAAGACCACTGTGGTATATAACAAGTGAAGCTGAAGGAGCATTCCCCCCTCCCATCTTGACAAGGGAACCATCCTGTGTGGTCACTGACAATATGCAAGAGGGGCCCAAGAGGTCAGCACCTAGGTGGAAATCGGTCACCAAGGATGACCATGCCCTAGCATCATGTACTGGGATGTAGGTCTTCAAGAAGTGGTCATAGGGATGGACAGCTCAGGGGTAGTGATAGAAAACCACATGACACTCTATGAGCTATCAACAACTTTTCCCTTCCAGGACTAAGCTTCTTCCTTTTTCTTTTTTCCTCCCCAATCACAAAGATGTAAAACTGACCTGTGCTTAGCAATTATCTCTGGCATGACTTTACCCGTTTCCTACCAGCCCCACCAGGCAGGTGCTGAAACCCAGATCCCCAGGGAGACAAGGCGCTGGGAAGGTGTGCAGTGGGCAGAGGGCTGGCTGGCCTGGGGCTGACCTCCCCAAAGCCCGATAAAGCAGTTACTCAGAAAAGCAGCAGCAAGATTGGTGCCTGCAGCTTGTCAGACTAGCCACAGAGCCCCTCTGTCTGCTACTGTCTCTCTAAATCAGAAGCTGCTCCACCAGAAGAGGGCAGGCTCTCAAGATGGAGCACCCAGCTGCCTCTGAGAACTAGGGAGATTTCTGCCCTTCTGTCCCCATTCTCTTCCCCTACCTTCTCTCTGGGGTAGCCTTGGGAATGATGCTGTTCAGTAGGTCTTAGCCCACTGCCTCCCCTCCATCTCTGGCAGGTTATCTCTTATTTACCGGGAGGCTCTATGGTGACCTTCCATTTCAGTGGCTGAGAAGGCAGGCATAGGAGTTCAAAGGCCTGGACCCAGGCTATGCCACTTCCAAGCTCTGTGATTCTGGGTGAGGGAGCTCCTATCAGCAGCTTCCTGTCTCAGGGTTGGTGTGACAATGCACTGAGACATCCCACAAGGGCTCACATGGTGCCCGACACAGCAAAAACCTACAAGAGTGGCTCTTCAGAACCTATTTCCTCACTGTGAAACCTGGGGACAAGGCTGTCCCTCAGCTATGGTGAGACACACACCAGCTCACTCACAGGCAAGCCTGGCAGTGCATACCATACGACAGCAATCTCAACTCCATTTCCAGACCCCCCCCACCTGTCAGCACTGGGATGGTCAGAGCGGCACTGCCTGGCATGGGTAACAGGCATCCACTGCCAAAGTGGACCTGCACCACACTCGCCAACTGTGCTTAGATCTCGGTGGTCCCATCACTGAGCCTTCTCTTGCTTCTTCCTGCCTGGGGCTCTTTCCCAGCTGCTGCTAATCACGCACACATTTGCTGCATTAACACATTATCTGAAGGAAACCCTGGCATTTGAATTACAATAGTAGACAACAGAAGATAAAACACACATCTTTCTGATAGCTTGATGCTGTGATTCAAAAGGAGCTGTTCTTTCCTAAGTCGTAGCTACACATAAGTTTCTTTCTGTGATTTTTTATTTCTTAAAGATTATTTATGTGTATGTGTGTGTACATGTGTGTAAGGGTGGCCATGGAGGCCAGAAAAGAGCATCAGATCTGGAGCTGGAGTTAAAGATGGCTGTAAGTCACCGACATGGTTGCTAGGAACTGAATTCTGCTTCTCTGAAAGAGAAGCAAGCATTCTTAACTACCGAGCCATCACTCCAGCCCTGCATTTATTTGAAAAAATAAAAAAGTATTAATGTGTACAGTGTTTCTATATATGGTGTATGTGAGCATGTAGGGGTCAGAGGGTAATTATGTGGAGTCTGCTCTCTCCTTTCACCTTTATGTGGGTTCTAGGGATCAAACTCAGGCTGTCAGGCTGTGTGGCAGGTGCCACTGCCTGTCTGCCCAGCAGTCTTACCAGCGCTGTTTTCTTTTCTTTTTTTAAAGATTTATTTATTATGTACACAGGGTTCAGCCTCCATGTCTGCCTGCAGGCCAGAAGAGGGCACCAGATCTCATTACA
>LOJH01015727.1:0-17171 GCA_001685095.1 Ellobius talpinus | reverse complement strand
GAGAGAGAGAGAGAGAGAGAGAGAGAGAGAGAGAGAGAGAGAATATGTGTATGTATGTGCATGCTTGCATGTGTGTGCATGCTGAATGGGGGGGTGGGGGAGAGGGCTGGGTGACAAACACCTTTAATCCCAGCACTCTAGAGGCAGAGGCAAGTGGATCTCTGTGAGTTCCAGGCCAGCCTGGTTTACATAGTTCCAGAACAGCCAGAGCTACATAGTGAGACCTTGTCTCAAAAATTTAAAAGAGAAAAAAGAAGAAAAAGGGAAAAGAAAAAAGGGAATGGACCTTCTAACAAAGGGTATGAATGCCAAATCTGTCCTGTATTTATACTTAGGACATTTGTGCCTGTAGGTACCATAAGTGTGTCAGCATTGCTGTTGGCAAAAAATGGGTACGTGGATCTACCAGTGCTTTCTTCATTTTGCAGATCCCACAGATGGCCCGTGACCCTCATCTATCTGTTTCTGCCACCTGCAAATAGCTCCTCCACCGAAAACTTCCTCTTGCTGGGTCCGGTGGCGCATGCCTTTAATCCAAGCACTTAGGAGGCAGAGATGCGTGGATCTCTGTGAGATCAAGGTCAGCCAGGGCTATGCAGTGAGACCTTGTTTCAAAAAAAAATACCTCCTCCTGTTTCCACAACACTCCCAGCCAATTCTCTGACCCCACTGAAGTGCTTATGGTACAGGAGATTGAACCTAGAGCCAACTGCATACTAGGCAAGCAGTCTCCGCTGAGCTATATCCCCTGGAAAAGTGCCTTTGTTGGGAGAGTGTTGTCTTCCAGCCTGCCAATCAACCCTCCTGGGTGTGGTCACCTTTTTGGGTATGCCTAGGTCCCCCTTTGCTCTGCAGTACCAGCAGCTGATTTGAGTTCTGCTTGAACCATTCCCCCACATAAGCCACAAAATGAGTGACCCACTATAAATAACCTTTTCTCTGTGTGGGGTGAGCTGTGAAGGGCTAAATAAATAATAAACAGATTGTTAAAATCTATAATGAATAAGTTAATTTTTTCATCAAATGTATGTTAGCATTAGGAAGAGGGAAACTGCGGTGAAGCCATTGGAGCAAAGAATCCAGGCCTGTTGTTTTTTTAAAACAACTATTGCATTGTTTCACTAATACAAACAGAGGATGGAAACCGGGCCATGACTTAGTTTAGGGGAATCATGGTGTACTCTGACTGGATAGTAGAGTTCCTTAAGCTGTCCGCCTTCAAGCCACAATGCAGTTCTTGTCTCGGGTCTGGCGGGGCGTCACTGGGTGAGACACCTGGACGAGTGGCAGGGCTGGGGAGTTAAAGGTTTCAGTTGCAGTGTCCTGAGTGGTCCTGGACCTGCACAGGTGAGGGGGCAGCGGGATACGTTCCCCTAGGAAGAAGCCATCATCTTCAGAGGACTCTGAACTGGGGCTAGAGGGTGAGCTGGAACAGGATCCTGAATCCGATCCCGATCCCACGTTACATCGATGGTGGCCATGTCTGCCAGGATGGTGGTGGTGATGGTGGCTCCCGCGGAGTCGGCGCCTACGTCGGCGGTGGCGGCAGCTGGGGGCCCTGGGTGGGGGACTTCGTGGCCTTCGGCGTTGGGCTGGAGGTGCGCTCAGGGTCCGTCGGGGCCCTCCCTCAGATACCAAAGGGTCGCGAAAGCTGACACGCGGGGTACTCTGGCGGCCAAAGGCATTATCATCTGGGTGTAGGGCAGGATGTCCAGGGGTTTCAGTAGGCGGCTCAGGAGCACTGCGGAGTCCCAGCTCAGGCATAGAGTGGCGGTGCGGGACCCCTCTCAGAAAGCGGGAGGGTTCATTGGGGCTTGCAGCTATAAAAAGAAAGATGGAAAACTTCTGGTATCTGCCTGCTCTGTCTGGCCTTTACCTGAGGGAAGACTTGGAAATGCCTCTTTCCCTCTACCCGGACTGGGAAGTGGAGCAGAGGTCAGGGATGGGATACTCCAAAGTCTGACTGTTGGTGCAGGCTTTAGGTGGAGAGAAGGGTAGGAAGTAAATTAGCATAAGTGGTAAAGTTTGGTGTTTGGGTTGTGGTCCACGAATGGGTGGACTGGCCAGAAGGGGACATATCAAAGGCTGGAGTAGATTTGGTTTGAGATGGAATGGGGTGGGGGGGAAGCCTGGGCACAGTGGATGGAGGGTGACCAGTTGGAGGAAGCGAGGGAAGTACTTGGGCTCAAGATGGGACCAGTTGAGGTGTCCTATGGGCTCTGCAGGTGCTGGGCGGACCCAGGCTAGTCAACAGACGGGTAGAGTTAGGGCTAGAGATTAGGCCTGAAATGGCACGGAGAAGGAGGATGGGCCCAGCTATTTGGGAGCAAGAATGCTTCAGGGCAAGGCTGGGCAGCCCAGGTAAGGCAGTGCAGAATAGGGGCTCACCAGGCTCGGCCTTGGTACAGGTGCCTTTGCTTGTCATGTCCGCTGTCCCCTCCGCAGCCGGGAAAGAAGCCGCAGAAGCTGTGAGCGGTGCGGTGACTGTGCTGGCACTCCAGCTGAGGCGGCCTGGCCCGGGAGTGGTGGTCTCAGCCCCAAGGCTGCAAGCTCGTGAACAGAAGATTAGGCCACGGCGTGGCAGGAAAGGACGTCCCAGCAGGGCTCGACCGCACCAGCTACAGCAGAAGCAACGATCTGAAGCGTGCCAGTGTTGGCCCTCATAAGCCATCTGACCCTGGTCCAGGCCTGTGGGACCCAACATGAGTGAGAAAATTGAGGCAGCACCTGTAGGCTACCCCTCTTAAAGTGGGCTCTTAGGAAGAGGTGGGGGATTTGAGGTAGGGTACCCTGATTTTCCTTCCCACACCCGGAAGGGGCCCTTTCTCTGGAGAAGGCAGATAATGTGAGATTTGGCCCTCATCTTCCTTATCTCTTGGAGAGGGGCTGGCAATGGTGCTGTCTCCTCTTTCTTTCCTAGGAAGCTCATTTAAAGAGCACAGATGGGCACTGAGCTTATATGCAGGCATTACAGGTGCCAGGCAGCTTCAGGTAGAAGGCAAGTGGAAGGCAGGACCTGAAAAGAGGCCTGCTTGTTGGGGGCAGGAATTGGGCAAGACATGCATTTGCTGGGAAAGAAGCCAGTTTTTGGACATACGACTTCAGGTAGGCTGAGGGTAGAGAGTGGGAAAGAATAGAGCGGAGCTCTGAGCAGTACACTCAGGATTCGCTGCAGGTGTATTTAGGTGTGCAGTGGGGGACTGATGTGTAGGCGGGATTTAGAAGGCATGGCATATCGGTTGAGGGAGTATAGCTCAGTGGCAGAAAAATCTGTTGAGTATGTCTGAGTCCCATCTCCAGCACCAAAGGAAGGGAGGGAGGGCAGGACGGTAGGAGGGTAGGAGGGAGGAGAAGGAGGGAGATGGGGACGGTGACCAGGGCCACGGCCTAGCTGTTCCTACACTCCCCTGTGCTGTCCCATCATGTTCACCCACCGATGTGTTCCCCGCAGCCATCACAGTACTCCGCGTGGCGGGCCTCATAGCAGGCGCAGCAGTGGGGGCGGCTCTGACGCATGACATAGCGCTGCCCTCCTAACGAAGCTTCACACTCGAAGCAGCAGAAGTGACCCATGTGCCAGTGCCGGCCCTCGGCCTCCGTACATTCAGGGGAGAAGATGATCTGCAGAGCATAGGGCACCTGGGGCTATTAGAAGAGCTGCTTCTGCCTCCGTCTACCCTCCATTCCCACCTCTGGCCACGGAGGCACGAACCTCATCACACGCTTGGCAGCGAGGGCGCAGGCATTCAGCATGGTGGCGCCCACAGTAGACCTTGCCAGCATGATAGAAGTAGATGAGATCAACCAGCAGCTCCTGGCAGGTGGTGCACACGAAGCACTGAGGGTGCCAACAGGCACCAAGGCCTGCTCGACTGGCAAATACTGCAATGTCGCCGCCTCTGATCTGCTTTCCACACTGCCAAATAACAGACACCATCACAGTCACCAAGATAGTCAGATGGATGGGGTCAGCCAAACGTGTGACAACTTGAACCTTTGCATAATTTTTTTTATGACAAGGTCTCATGTAGCCCAGGTTGGCTCTGAATTTAGTACACAGCTGTGGCTGGCCTTGAACTCCTGATTTTCCAGTAACTAGCACCATCTATGGGATAAATTTGAGATTGTTCTCACTCACATGCAGAGGGACACATAAGAGACTGACTCTGCTCATGGGAAAGCCGTAAGGAGAGGACCTTAACTATCATGGGTGGCTTTACAGACAAGTTGTCCTCTAGGGGCTGGGGGAAATCTTAAGCTGGGTCCAGAGGAGGTGTTATAGACACAGTCTCCACCCAGAGGTCTCAATCAATGGACTTCACCAAATAGTTTCAAGGACAGGTTTCCACCCACCAGGGATGGCCTTGGAGACAAACCCCGCCTACTATGGAGGGCTCTATCTCAGGACTCAGGCTCTACCACTACACATCAGTTTATTATTTATTGCTGTTATTAATTTGCATTGTTGGGGATGGGCTTGTAAGTCAGTTCTTTGCTTTGAGACAGGATCTTACTACGTACCCTGGCTGCCCTTGAACTTACAACAGTCCTGCCACAGCTTCCCAAATGTCGAGATTACAGGTGTGAGCCTCCATGCCCAGCTATGTGGGTCAGATCTTAATTAAGAAGTCCCGATCACAAGAAGACCAAAAAGACAGTCCCTCCTCCATGCCTTATGCATGGAGGACAGGAAGCCACAGAAATATATATATATCAAGGCCTTCTTAGAGACAACTTGGACCCAACAGTGGTGTCTAAGGGATAAGCTCTATTCATCAGAGGGCTCCAGAGACACCCCCACTGGGTGTTAAGTAATAGGCCTCAGGGCCTCCACTTGCTGAGGTCCTCTGTAGCTCACCTCCTCGCAGATAGCCCCATTAGTGGTCACTGGGAAGATTCGAACGGTGCCCCGTCCCAGATTCTCCCGCTTTCGCTGCTGGCTGAAGGCTCGCAACTCTTTCTTCTCCTCCTCTTCCAGGGCCGTACAATACTGTGCCTGGGGAGAGGAGGAGTTTTCTAGACTTCGTCCATGCTTATGGAGTTTACTTCTAGGCATGTATGTATGTATGTATGTATGTATGTACATATACATATATATGTATATATATATATATATATATATATGGTGCCACCTACTGGAAATACCCATTCCTCACCTGTCTCTCAAGGCTCAGCTACATTTGGTCAAGGAATGTCCCCTTCTGACTCCTGCTTTCCTAGGCCTTTCATTTCAGCTCAGCTCACCTTTTCTTAGCTGACCCTGCCCATTTCTTTCCAGTTGCCTCGAATCTGTCCAGGCTGTACCTCACTCCTGGTATGTCCATTCTGTCTTCTCCACTCCTCACCTCACTGTCATGTGGGGGCAGCTGGTGCAGCAGCTGCTTTATTCTGTATTTCTCCCCAGGACTGTTGACATAGGGGACCTTATCCTCTGGGAGGCAGCTGAAAAACTGGTAAACCTGGGAGGACACGGAAGGGTGAGAGAAGAAAACAATTACAGTTAGGGGTGAACCAGGAGACAGAGTGGTCATGGCTCCCTGGTTCTATAGGAAAATTAAAACCACCTGAAGAGCACTTCTCCTGATGCCATCCTCTTTCCCAAAGCTCCTGAACGGTTGAAGTGACCCACAGATCAAACCTGCTTCCTTCTTCCTTTTATATAGCACAACTTCTCAAGAGAGTTGTGTGCATTCCCAGGTATCTACTTCCTTGGCTCCCATTGTATCTTGAGCCAGTTCGGCTTCTGGCCCTGACCACCTGCAAAGCTAAGGTCCCTAGGGATGTCTGCTTTGTAAAAATCATTGTTCAAGTCTTAGTCCTCATTGGTCAGACCATCAGTAGTTCTGGGTCTAGCTGATTACTCTCTCTTCCTGGCAACAGTTTCTTCCTTTGGCCTCCAGAATAGCACACAACCCCAGTTTCCTTCCTTCCTCACTGGCTGTTCTTTGGATCCTTTAAATTGCTCAACTAGTGGACCCCTGAATATGGAATGGTTATGGGGCTTAGTACTTGGACCTTTTGCCTGTGCCTATATGCACCTTCTTAGAAACTGCATGTGTCTTCATGGCTGTGACTATCATCTGCTGGCTAAAGTGTCCACGTGCAGCCCTGTGACCTTTCCCCAAGTCCTAGGTAATTTGGCTATCTAACTAGCACCACCAACTGCTACTCAAACATGCTCTTGATTGTCTTTCTTTTTCTCTTCCTTCCCTCCCCTCCCCTTCTCTTCCTTTTCCTATTTGAGTCAGGGGTCTCAGTATGTAGCTCTTGCTGCTTTGGATCTTGTTATTTAGATCAGGCTGTCCTCTGTTTCCTGAGTGCTGAGAATACAGGCACGTACTACCATGCCTGGTTTGCCTTGGCTTTTTTCATACTACTCAATTCATCTACTCATCTTTAAGCTCATCTTTCACTCTTCACTCAGTCTTACTCTAACCATTACTGTATGTATGTATGTATACACACATATGTAAATAGGTAAATAATGAGACATGGTCCCACTATGTAGCCCTAATTGGCCTGGAACTTGATCTGTAGACCAGGTTGGCCTTGAACTCATAGAGATCTACCTGCCTCAGCATCCTGAGTGCTGGGACTGAAGACCTGTGAAATTGTACCTGGCTTTCAATTTCTTTTCTTCCTTCCTTCCTAGACAGAGTTTGTCTGCATAGTCCTGGAACTTGCTCTGTAGACCAGACTGACCATGAACTCAAAGATCTGCCGGTGTCTGCCTTGCTCAGTTTCTTTTCTCAAAGACTGGGATCTTGTTAAGTAGTCTAGCCTGGGCTGGGTCACATAGTGTGTTCCACACCAATCAAGGGCTACAAAGCCCTGTCTCAGAAAATCCTCCCCAGACAACAAAAGCTAATGTATTCAGAATGAGGCTAGGAGGGATCCCACACTCAGTGGTAGTGCAGTTGCCTAGCATGTGCAAAGGCCCAGTGTGCTATTCCTAGCACTCCATGTATTTGCAAAAACAAGTCTCTCTCCGTAGTCACCCAGACTGTTGACAGCTTCCTCTCACTGCCTTGTTTCAACCCTCAGCGCTACAGACTGTTCGAGCAGCCAGCTATACTGTTACACAATAGGACAATTCATGTCCCTCTTCTTTTCACAACCCTCCTGAGCCTTCCCCCTCATTCAGAACAAAGTTTCCCCAGGACCTGCAGTCCCTCTGACCTTTCCCGCAGCCTGCTCCTGCCACACCAGTCTCCTCACATGTCCTCACACAGATGTGCCAAGCACATCCTGCCGCTGTGTTCCCTGCTCACTTTGGCTGGCCTGTGCCAACCTCAGACTTCTGCAAAGCTCACAGCCTCCCCTTCTTCAGGGCGGCTCAGCCAGGGCTTGCCTGGACAGTCTATTTATAGTCCTGACCACCCTCACTCTCTGCTCCTCAATTTTCTTTTTTATTCCATAGCCCTTCAAGCACCTGACACAAGTCATCCCTCTCCATCTAAGAGTTCCATATTTGAGGGTTTAACTAAACAAAGATATTTTTAAAAGATCCATATGAACCGAACACCTACACACAGATTTTTTTCTTGCCATTGTTGCTATTTTTTTTAAAGATAGGGTCTTATATATCTTATAAAGATATAGCCTTGATTGGCCAGGTATTTTATACAGCCTTGAACTTGTGGCAATCCTCTGCTTCCACCTCCCCAGTGCTGGGATTACAGGCATGTATCACCACATTCAGCTATTTTTTTTCCTGAACACCATCCTTTTTTTCCGGTTTTTGAGGAGTCCAAGGCTTTGCACATGCTAGGCAAGTTCTTCACACCAGAGCTACAACCACAGGCCAGAAATAACACAACTACTTAGAGCATTTACAGCGTACTAAGTGTTAGATAATCTAGGGAAGATTTAAAGTGCATGGGAAGATGCTTGTAGGGTCTATACAAATGTATGCCATTTTGCATCAAGCATGCATAATTTTATGTAAGAGAAGAGCATCTTTGGATTTTGGTATGCCCATGTAGGAAAATAAGAGTCTGCATGCATGTGCCTCTGTATGCGTTTTAGTGCTGGGTGGAACTCAGGGCTGTGTGCATGCTAGGACAAATGCTCTAGTCTTGAGGCTTTTCCCCAGTTTTCATTTTATGGTTTCTTTACTGCCCTCAGGGCCTAGACAGGTCTGACATACAATCAATGTGCAGTAATAACTGAATGGATGCATCCATGGTGATGTGATAAGGGGCTGAGATCAAGTCTGGAGTACTGGACAGGCTAGAGATGAGGATTAGTGGTTGAAAGTGCTCTCGCGCTCACCCAGAGAACTGGAACTCAGTTCCCAGCACACTCATGACAGCTGACAGCGCCCCCTCCTCCACTGTAAGTCCACTCCCAAGGGATCTGATACCCTCTCTGGCTTCTTTAGGTACCCATACACACCTGGTGCACGCATGCGTGCGCGCACCTACACACACACACACACACACACCTTTAAAAAAAGAAAAAAGAAATGGGATAACAGGTGAGCAGGACCCAAGGGAACTGGCCCAGCGATCACTCAGAACAGAGACGCTGACAGTTGGACCACACTCCTGCATTCCTCCAGAAATAAATTTGCGCTCTAATGCATCTGTGTGCACCCACTGGAGAAGGAGAGTGGGTGGCCAGCCTTTGGTCACCTGCTCCGGCTTAAGGCCAGGGGGTACCCAGGCATACTCCTCTGAGGCACAGCCTGAGTCGTCATCAGAAATGGAGTGGCGCTGGAAGTCCGAGATGAGCCGACACATGATGCGCTCTAGGTCCACAGGCACAGTGTGCACTGCATGCTCCTCCCGTGGGCATTTGCAGTGCTGGCAGATCTTCCTGTGAGAGCCAGGATAGGAGTCAGTTACTAAGGGGTTGCCTGCCCTGCTCCATAGACAGCCGAGGCACGACAGAAGAAGGGCAAGGCATGTAGCTTAACACCAGATGGTTCAGAGCTGGGACAGAGCTATGTGCCTGGGGCCAGGGCTGACAGGAGTTGGGGCTAAGCCAAAGTCTGACTTTGCTTGTGACCAGGCCATGGGACACTGGCTGTGCCAGGCTCTGGATGATGACAGGTCAGGAACACAGGGGCCTAGAGGACTGGGGGTTGGGTTGTGATTCTGATGCAGGATACTAAGGGGTGGGGCTTCAGGGTCTGAAGGACATCACCCAACCAGCTCTGGTGCGTGGGTCAGAGTCTCTGGGCAACAGGGGCAGGACTCTGGGGTTCAGACTGGTGTCACAAATCAAAGAATTTCCTAGGGGAGGATTCTGCACTCTGTGGGGGACCCCTGGAGGCAGGTCTTGTGTTGAGGCACTGAACTTGTGTACAGGGAAAGTGGGGACACGACAGTGAGTCTGTGGGACTATGGGTTCCTAGACTTTGGGTGTAAGGCTCCAGGAGGAGAGAACACTGGGCCTAGGAGAAAAGGTCTGAGCCTAAGAAGGGGGCCGAGGGAGTATGTGGAAGGGGCTAGATCTCTCCAGAGATGGAATCCAGACTTGGAGAAGATGCTTTTGGGGATAAAATAGGGCCGTGAAACCCTCCTGGGAACAGGTCTCTCGGGAATGAGTCAGGGGGCGGGGCTCTGGAATGGACTTTTAGGTTTCTTTCGCAACTCAGCTCTGTGGGCGGAGCTCTGACAAAGGCTAAAGGTCACTTACCTCCAGCCGTGCAGCAGGAAGCCTGGGCACTGTTCCCCGCAGGAATTGCAGGGCTGGCCATGAGCAGGGTCCTCTGCCTCGGGAGGCTGTAGTGGGTGGGGACAGATGCAAGGCGAAATAAGGTGCGGGAGTAGGGAGGGAGACGTCAACGCCCGTTCCTCCACTCCCAGGCTCACAACCGCAGGCTGGGGCCTGTCTCACTCGGGGCAGCGCTGGGCAGGCTGAGACCGCGCCTGGAGCACGGGGGAGGAGGAAACAACCAAACCAGAGGCAGGGCAGCTGGGACCCCTTTCCTCTCTGTTCCTTCAGGGAATTCTCCAGTCTGGGCTGGTCTATCTCTCTCTGGTTCTCAGACAGGTCCGTCAGAGTGTCCTCTCCTTACCAGAGGAGGGTCCCTAATCTTGGTATTCCCTCTCAAGTCTTATTCTGATCCCTTCAACATCCAGTCCCACAGGGTAGGCGGATGCGAACCCACCCTTCCTGGAGATCCCCATGAACTCTGGACAATACTCTTCCCTAAGGAGTTCTCCCAAACCCTGGCTTCACCTCTCCTACCTGAGGAACTGAGGAGCAAAACTTTAGGACCACAGTGCGTCCCTGTTCCATTTTGAAAGTCCCATCCCAATACATCTTTGCCTTTACCCTTCATACTTTAGGACTACTCTCTTCTTTGCTCCAGACTCCACCTTTCTTGGTTAGAGATCTTCCAAAGAAAAGAGGGGAAATCCTCCTATCTAGGAAGTCAAAAGCGTCCAGACTCCGATGGAAGCCTGGAAATCTTATTATACAAATCTTGGTTCATTGAGTCTTGGTACTCACGAGTGAAGGATCCCCCGCTCCTCATTTTACAGTCCCCCAATGTATGAGGTCCTTTACCCAAGAGCTCAGGACGTCCCTGCTCAACTTCAAATCCCAAGACCCCATTTTCAACTTTAGGATTAATTCACAGTAAAGGGGGTGTCCCCAGATTGCAGCGGATGATAAAGCATGTGAGATGTGTTAGAGAGTTGAGCCACCATTTCTACACGTTTCTGCATCCTCGAGTGTGCTTCGGTCCCAGCGCCCAAATCTTAGGAAAGCTGGGGAAGGGAATTTCCAGTCCCTCCATGAGGCGCCTCCCCTCTGTCCCAGTGCCTCGCCCCCTCGCCCGGGCCTCAGTTTTCCCCTGACCCCCACCACTGCCCTTGAGCCCTGCTCACCGCACGCCCGGAGCGGCGCCTCCGGGACCCACGCGCGAACATGGCGCACCTAGACAGAGTCAAACCCAGCCGGGTCAGGCGAACGGAGTCCTCCGGGCCGCCAGGCCACAGGCGCGTCCAGCCTGGCAGCTCTGTTCCGTAAACTTGACTCCGGGGTGGGAGGAGCACGCCGAGAAGGGCCCGCCCCCCTGGCCTGTAGTAGCTAAGGCACCACGCTGTCCCCAGTAGAAAGGTGACTGAGTGCCTTGCTGGAAAGCCTGCCGTTGGAGTTCATCCCAGGGCTAGAGCCAGAGCAGGGTGGCAGGAGGCTGACCCTCCAGTGTCCCTCGGTGCCATAGTCTTTAGAGTTTGAAAGCCATTGGACGTGACGACATGATTACAGTGGTACACTAGAGTGCTTGCTTGGACGAATAGTATCAATTTATCTTGGAAGCTTTGAGGGACAGGGTCAAAGCCACCTCTTGGTCCCTTCCCAGAGTCCTTTTTTCAGGATGGATGTTACAAGAATGGTCCCAACCACATCTTCAGTCCTAACTGGTGCTCTGTGGCGCTCATGGTCCTGCTAGACTTTCTCCATTTTCAGAGACAGACCTGAGATTTATGTGGAAGAGAGTGAAATCACTGGCCAGGTTTTGAGGCCTGTTCCACATCCTTCCAAGGCATCTACTCCAGCCACTGTGCCTACCGATCCCAGCCCAAACAAGTAGGTCTTAGAGCTTTCTTTCTCACTCCCTTATTTTTTCTGTAGCCAGGTAGATCTTGCCTTTCCTGAGTTCACTTACAGAGCTGGGTCTGTCTCTCTTTCCTGCTCTTAACACCTCTGGGCCTTGGGGCTAGGAAGGGGTCAAGTATTGGCAGCCACAACTCAGAACTCAGGCGCCCCAGTGGAGTCTTTAATTAGGCATGAGGCGGCAATGGGTCAGACAGGTCTTTCATCTTGGGGGCTCAGGAACTCTCCCTTCCACTCCCCCCAAACCCCATTATACACAACCCTGCCACTTCCTGACCCTTGTTCGGGGTGAAACTGGGGTTGGGAGGGAAGGATCTTCATCAGTTAATCAGCCTCCCCACCTTGTAGATCACTGGTTCCCCTCCTTAGGCTGAGGCAAGAGAAAGATAGCTACCAGAGGACCTGAAGGGTTCACAAACAAAGCCTGGGTAGGGTGAAGTCTTGTGGAGTCTCCCTAGTTACAGAGGCCTTGAGAATTTGAGGACAAGACTTCACTGGGACCAGGAAGGGTGGTGGGTAAGGGACCAGCATGAGGACCACACTCTAGAAAGATTCGATGGCCAGCAATGGTACAGCAAGCGGTGCTAACTCAGAGACTCGGACTTGTAGAGACTTGTAGGTAAGGCTTCAGCAGGAGGCTACTGGGGGCTGAGCTTCCTCTGATTTCCTCTCCTCTTGCCTCCTCTCCCTTCATCTGCACCCAAAGGAAAAGACACACTGAAAAATCAGAGCCAGATGAACTGGGTGGTTGAGGAGTTTATTTGGGAGAAGGGAATTTCTCATATTTGCTTTTCCTCGGGGAGGGAGTCTTCAAACAATACCGAAGGGCACAGGAAAGTAGGGGGTCTGGAGGGAAGAGGGAGGGGCCAGTCAGACAAAATGGCAACACACGATCACAGGCACTACCAACATCACAGACACAGCAGAGGGTACAGGATGGGGGCTCCAGACCCAGCTTCCAAGTATTTCGGGGCAGAGGGGAGTGTGGAGGGAGAGGGTAGAGAAAGGGGAAGAGGGTGGGTCAGCCCCACAGACCTGTAGACTCTGTCCTCTGATTATCTAGCTGTCTCTTGAGGGGGTGAGCAAGGGACATTTGTCTCTGGATCCCACCCTTCACCCTCCAAACCACAATACTTGGCTCTTCCCAGGTTACCTCAATTCCCAGGGTGCCAGGAGTATTCTCTCTCCTGCATTTAACAAAACTCGTCTCATAGCTCCTAACTACGGCCTCCCACACCCACTGCTTGAACCCTACTCATCTGAAAACATATTTTCTTTGCTGCCCCACGACAGGAAGGGCTTCCCTTCAGAGACCATCACACACTCCTCATACCCTTCATATGCCCGTCTAGAACCCTGACAGGACCTCCTCTCAAGCCTACATCACTCCCGAACCCCAGTTCTAGCCTTGCTCAAGCTCTTTGGAATCAAACACAGACTCCTGCATGTTTCAATATACACTTCTAGAGATACTGGTTCCAACCCAAGCTGGCTCATTCTGGAGCCCACTGCATGTTAAAGCCACGCCCCTCCCAAAGCCACTCCCTTGGGTCCCTTTCAACCCCATTCCAGAATGCTGTAGGACACCATTTCCCTAAAAAGTCTCCATGTCTAGTGTCTAGTATGTCTGGAACCCAGCTCTCTGCTAACTCTCCAGAGCTCTCTCCAGAGCTCCTCCCATCTCTCCTCCTGGTTCACACGTATCCCGTATCCCCACCCAATCCGCTGTCCTACTCTTGGGGTTGGATTTCCATTCAAGCTTCTGTTCAGGCAATGCTGGAGGAACCAAGGCTAGAGAGTCAGGAGGAGCAGTGGGAGACAAGTAAAGGAAAAGTCACATTGACCCTCCCCATGCAGCCAAGGTCTGGTCCCCTTCCTGTCCCCTTTCTAGAGTCCCCTTACCTCAAGGGACAGGGCTAGGGAACAGAGAGGGGCTGAGGAATGCAAGGTCAGGATAAGGGAGGAGCCCATTCAGGACTGGGCCCCTAGTGCATGGAGAAGTGGGTGAGGGTAGGGCTCAGACAGATAAATAGATATTCATATATAATATAATATATATATAAACAGCAAAGACAGTTAGGGTCTCCTGGGTTGAGGGGTGGAGACCTAGGGTATGGGGATAGGAAGGGGGCAGGTCTTCTCTTGAGCTCTTGCCCACCCATGGGGTCTTCGTGGGCTTCACTGGCCTGTAGAGACAAAAGCCACAGAAAGGAGAAGTCCAGATGAGGGTGGTACCCTACAGTGAGGGTGACATCCCCAGGGAGGGATTGGGCCACAACACTTTTTCTTCTGCCTGGCATGTTTTCTTCTCTAACAGCTCTGGAATCAGCCTCATCCTAGCTGCTCTCACGACGAAGATATTACCAACCTTGCTCAAACTGGGTACCAAAGGAATAGTTGAGGTCCTCTCTCCTAATCAAAAAAACCCATTAATCAGTACCGTTCTAGTCACTGTTGAAAATCAAAGTAAGTAACCCTATCTTGGTGAGGCTTACATCATTATTAGGGGAGACAAGCTTCACAGGATGAACAGGACATATTAGTGAATCACTTAATATACAATGATAAGAGGCCAGGCATGGTGGCGCACACCTTTAATCTCAGCACTCAGGAGACAGAGGCAGGTGGATTAAAAGCTAGCCTGGTCTACAGAGTGAGTCCCAAGATAGCCAATGCTATGTACTGAGACCTGTCAACCAAGAACAAAAATTTCTCTAAGTGAGGCTGTAGAGATGGCTCAGAAGTTAAGAGAGCTTGCCGCTCTTTCAGAGGACCCACATTTGACTCCCAGCACATACAATGGGTGGGTCACAACCATCTGTAACTTCAGCTCCAAGGAATTTGACCTTTCTCCTGGGATCCATGGTCACTTGAACTCACACGCACATACTCACACACAAATACATAATCAAATAAAATAAAATCATTTTTAAAAGTGCTCTAAGTGATGTGTGTATAGCATGAATGAGCCTTGATTATACTTTCAATCTAGTGGAATACAGTAATGAACCATAAGTTAGCAATTAAAATTGTGATATGGAAAAACACAGGGTGTGATGAGAGATAACAGGGGGATTTGTTTTAGACAAATAATCACTGAATATGGGGTTGGAGGTATATGCCTGTGACCCCAGAATTTAGGAGGCAGAGGCATGAGGAAAACAAGTTTGAGGCCAGCCTGGGCTACCTTAGTGGGACCCTAGCTCAAACAAAAAGCAAAACAGGGAGGTGGAGGCACAATCAGGAATTCAAGGTCATCCTTAGCTAACACAATGAGCTCCAGGAGACCTGGTCTCAAAAATAACATCAACCATACAGCAAAGACAAAGCCATCTGTGCAGCATATGAAGGCCTTGTGACAACTCTGCAAAATTGTTGCCTTTTAGTGAGATACTACAACCGGTTTCTGAATACAGGACAGCAATTTCTGAATTTAGGAGGACAGTGGCCTAGCCGAATCCTCATGGACCCTGGGGGTGGAACAGGTTGTAAACGGGATAGATTGGGCTCTTGCGAAGAGGGAAGATGAATGTGAAAAATGGAAAGTCTGGGCCTGAGTGACCTGGAAGTTGCCTTGTAAACCAGGCTGGTCTTGAACTTACAGAGCCCTGCCTGTCTCTGCCTCTCCAGTGCTGGGATTAAAGGCACTGGGACCACGACACCTGGCCAAGGACTTTTTGATTAATTAAATGTGAGATGCTTTAGAAGACTCTCAAACCTGGCTCACCCACTAGCAAATCTATTACCACCTAGGTGATGCCACCTTTCTCTCTGAGACAGGATTTGGCTATATAGACCAAGCAGGACTCAAGAACTTGCAATCCCCATGCCTCAGCCTCTCAAGTGCTGGGATTATATATGTGCTCCATCACGTCAGGTATTCATTTCTTTTATGGCCCAACAAGAAGGCATATGCATGTTTCCAAGGCCCCTGCCCTTCCCTTTTTCTTCATTTGAAATTCCACACCATCTCTTTCACTACAAGAGTTAAGGAGAGGGAGCAGCAGATCTACATCCTGCTCGTGCGCTGGTAACCCTTAAACCCCCACCGTGCTTACCTTCCCCCATCTATCCGCTTTATCTCCTATTAGTTTATCAATCATTTCGAAGACCCACCTACCCTTCCCTATCTGGAAACCACACTACTTCCGTGACTCTCCACTGCGCAAGTGCTCCATTCATTGGTTACCCTGAACGCTGCTCCTGCCCCTTCCTTCTCCTGCTCTCCGCCCATTGGCTAGATTTTCCGCGTCCGTCCCCCTCCCCCCTTTTTTTTGTTTTGCCTGTCTATTGGTTCCTTCAAGTTTCATTTCTTGTACCTCCCTGCCGCATCCGTCCATCCATCACTCACCAGATTACATCTGATTGGAGAAGGAGGTGGGCGCTCCCTGTGGGCCATAGCCTTGTTGCCCATAGTCGCCCTGAGGCCCATAGCCACCGCCACCGCCACCCGTTGGCTGCCCGTAGTCGGGTTGGTAACCACCCTGAGGCCCGTAGGAGTCCTGGGGCCCATATCCTCCGGGGCCCTGCCCGTAGCCGGCATCGCCGTAGGCATCCCCAGGTGCTGGCTGCTTTTCCGGAGCGCCTGGAGGTGCGCGCATGAACGGGGCGGCCCAGCCTGTCTCTTTGAACACGAACCACAGGTTGCCAACCCAGAGGACCAGATTCAGGAAGCCAAACACCTGCAGGGAGACAAGGCCAAGCTGTTGTCCCTCACCCATTCATTACCTTGGCAGCCCCGGGGATTTTAAGGCTGAGCGAACAGGAATGGGCATTTTTAGGGCTTAAATTCCTGAGTCTCTGTGACTATTAGTGTACAGAAAAATTTGGGACTGGGCATTTGTTAGAATTTAGATGTACAAGTATTTATTGAGCCTAGTGGCCCACAACTGTAATTCTAGGGAGCTGGAGACAGGATAGTCAATTCAAGGTTAGAGGCCAGCCTGGGCTACATGAGGGCCAGCCTCAAACAACTAATTTTTAGGACAGGGGTGGTGGTGCAAGACTTTTAATCCCAGTACTGAGGAGGCAGAGGCAGATGGATCTCTGAGCTTGAGGCCAGTCTAGTCTACAGAGTGAGTTCCAGGACAACCAGACCCTGCCTCAAAAGAAGAAAAAAGTTTTAAAATGTATTTAAGTACACACTTATTAAGTATACATGTTTATTAAATTTGCAAAATATACAAGTATACATTTTAAATAAACACTAATTGATGGTTATATACACATGTACAAATTAGCACAGATGCATATGTATAAAACTTAGAAATGTACATGTATAAAATATGATGTGCTGTGTGCTGTGATTACCATTATTGCTATGTGCTGTGATTACCATTAGTGAATACAGAAACTGCCTTGGCCTGTTGATAGGGCAGAACTTAGGTAGGAGGGGAAAACTAAACTGAATTCTGAGAGAAAGAAGGCAGAGTCAGGGAGACACCATGTAGCCTCCAGAGTCAGAAATGTCAAATCTTTGCCGGTAAGCCACTGCCATGTGGTGATACACAGATCAATAGAAATGGTCTAAATTAGTATAAGAATTAGCCAGTAAGAAGCTAGAGCTAATGGGCCAAGCAGTGTTTTAATTAATACAG
>LOJH01015726.1:0-16232 GCA_001685095.1 Ellobius talpinus | reverse complement strand
CACAGGCCCTCAGGCTCTGGATGAAATGGTGGTGTGAGCGCACAGGTCCTCAGGATTCTGGATGAAATGGTGGTGTGAACTCACAGGTCCTCAGGCTCTGGATGAAATGGTGGTGTGAGCACACAGGTCCTCAGGATTCTGGATGAAATGGTGGTGTGAACTCACAGGTCCTCAGGCTCTGGATGAAATGGTGGTATGAACTCACAGGTCCTCAGGCTCTGGATGAAATGGTGGTGTGAACACAGAGGCCCTCAGGATCTGGATGAAATGGTGGTGTGAGCACACAGGTCCTCAGGATTCTGGATGAAATAGTGGTGTGAATGCACAGGCCTTTTGGTGTTTGGGTCCCCCCTGACCTCCCATACTCGGTCAATCCCAGTCTTGCTACAGTAAGAGAATCTATAGGAGGCAATGGGCACTGTTACGTGTGTCAAAGAGTGCCCAACTGTAGCAGTTTTACCCAAGAGTCCAGAGACAAGTAATGGCTACCTAGCATCCCACATTCCAGAGCCAGTGTGAGACCACTCTGCAAAGGGGTCTGGAAACAGCCTCTGCAGCTTTAGCCAGTGCCCTCCTAGGATCTGTGTATTCATGGAGGGAACAGACCTCAGAGTGGGAGTGTCCTCCAGCACTGCAGGGAGTTAGGGGCCCCTCACCGGTGCCAAGTCAAGCAACAGGAAATATCAGAATGAACAGGGACACTGCTGGAAGACTAGACCCCAAGCTTAAGACTCCAGGCACCAAAGCAGGGAGGAGGGGGTGACATGGGAGGACAGGGGAGAAAGCTGGGCCATAGTGGAGAAGCAGCATCCACCTTCACGGAGAGGAGCTGGAGGTACGCAGAAGGAAAGGAAATACCAAGGGGTGACCACGCAGAATGTCTGAACCCAGCACAAGCTCTGGATGAAAACCAGGCCACCACAGAAGACATCTCCCCACCTTCAACCCAAGGGACAGAGAACACTGTAAGATGGCTGGTGAGAGGAGTGGGACTGGCAAAATCCAGCAAAGAAGCCCACCTCGTGTCTTCCAGGTTGCAGGCCAGCAAAGTTGCCAGGCTTTGGGAGGTCAGACCTGAACTCTCCACAGAACTACCTGTAGCAAGGGTACTGCTAGAAGAGGCTAAGGGCTGCTGAGTTCTCAGCTTCATCTGGGGACAGGGTGAGTGGGAAAAAACAAAATCCATATAGGTGGCTCGAAAGGCACACTGGGGGAAGATGAGGCTGGCTTTCCCTTACACCTAGCTAAATTCAGCTCATTTCATAAGCAGGTTACATAAGAACGTGAAGTATCTTATGAGGACCAGGAACCAGAAACTGCCTGGGAAGTTTTCAAGAAGCAAGGAGGAGCCTTCTCTGCTCCACTTCTCTCCCCTTCCTGTGGGGTTTCTTTCTGAGTTTCTCAGGGGCAGCCATCTGCAATCTATTCTCATCACTTGTCTAGGATCATAATGCCAGGCAACAATTCTGAGCGCAGGTGTCAGCATCTCTGCATTCCAACGCTAACTCCTGGGCAAAGGAACTAGCTGGCCAGGTTGGGTGTCGGCACCAATGCTACCTTAGAGCAAAGCTGGGAGGAATGAACTAGGGGATGCTATTCCCAGGTTCTCAGAGGAGAGATCACAGGCAAGGTGCCCAGTAAAAATGTTTAGATCACTCTCTAGTTGTTATTAGTCCCTACCCCCTCCAGGATACCAGCTACATGGACACTATGTTGCTACTCATCAGATGGAGTCCTAGTCTCCAGCCCCTCCTCTGCTGACATGACACTGAGCAGTGTTCTAAGGGCCACAGTCTGCTCTTCACAGGTGCACTGGATTCTCAATGGTCTCTCCAGATGTGAGAAGCAAGAGGGTGCCCACTGCAGAATTCATCTAGTCATACTTTGTTCTGGCTAAGGCTAATGCCATCTCCTGTCTATTGCATACTTTCCATATGCATGTCTCTAGATATTTACAACTTGGGAGAAGTGGGCCCTGTAATTACCCTCTCTTCAACACAGAAATCTGAGGTTCAGAAATGGAAGTGATGTATAGATCGCTCAGAATTTGAACGCATAAGACAGTATGATTCCTGAGCTCTGGCCTCAATAGCACACAGCTCTACTGCCAAGGAAGAAGGAACTATAGTGGCTCTCATTCTCATTCTGATGCGCATGAGAATAGGAATAGCAGCTGGTCAAGTGTGAGGAAGCCAGGCCATAGACATCTGTGCCGTTTACCTTGGCACAGGAGGGTAACGGAGCAGTGATGGAAGAGATGTGGCTGTTCCTTGGGTATTCCAACACTCTACCAGGGTGAAAGTCTCTGGGCCCTGCCCTTCTCATTTTTCCAGCAGAATCAAAGAGCCAGTTGTCCTACATCCTACAGACTCAGCAGTCCTGACCTTTGGCACTATTTATAGTTGGTCTGCATCACTTAATAACTGGATCCTAGTTATGCTAGTTCATCTCACCACCAGGCCTTTGGTCTGCTAACTGCAGACTCTCAGATCCCAGAACCAACCCTTACCTCATGGTACCTTGCTACAGAGACATTCAAGTCCCCGTCATCTAGAGCTGGGGCATCCTGGTCTAGCTTAGCCCAGGTGTGGACTATCCTTCCAATTTGCACTGTCTCATAAAGCACTTCTATGTGGGGTCCGTCCCTAGTAGGCAGTCCCCTAACTGTCCCATGTCCATGATCCAGCTGGCTGACCTCCATGATGGTTCTGATGACTCTGGTTCCACGAGCTGATTAGGGCATGCTCCCTTCCACGTGTTTCATTGTGTCCTGAAGTTGAGGGACATAACATGACAGGAGAGTGCACCTTGCTCACATCTGCCTGGAGACTTTGCAGAGCTGGCAGAGGCCAGAGCCTGGGTGGGTGGCTCATATGGAGGGACCAGAACTTTTGGGAGTTGTGTGATGACAGAGGTCTGTAGTCTTATCTTGGTGACAGAAAGGAACAAGAAGTATGTCACCCCCCTCAAAGTCTACAGTGCTGAGCAGCTCCAGGAAAGGATTCAGGCCAGCCTGCTTTCCATAGGCAATGCTGGGCAGGGCACATAGGGAAAGGGTCTCGGACAGGTAACCAGGAAGAAGAGGTGGGGCAGGTTAGTGTCTTAGGATTTCTACTGCTGTGAAGAGACACCATGACTACAGCAACTCTTTTTTTTCTTTCTTTCTTTCTTTTTCTTTCTTTCTTTCTTTGTTGTTTCTTCAACAGGGTTTCTCTGTGTAATAGCCCTGACTGTCCTAGAACTAGCTCTTGTAGACCAGGCTGGCCTACAACTCATAGAGATCTGTCTGCCTCTGCCTCCTGAGTGCTGGAATTAAAGGTGTGTGCCACCACCACCCAGCATAGCAACTCTTATAAAGGAAAATATTTAATTGGGGTGGCTTACAGTTTCAGAGGTTTAGTTCACCGTATCATGGTGGGGCATGGCAGCATGCATGCAGACATGGTGCTGGAGAAGGAACTGAGAGTTCTACATCTTGATCCTCAGGCAGCAAATAGAAAAACTATACTAGACCTAGCTTGAGAATATAAGGCCTCAATGCCCACCCCCACAGTGACATATTTCTTCCAACACAGCCATACCTAGTCCAACAAGGCCACTCCCTATGGGCCAAGCATTAAAACACATAACTGTGTGGGGCCGTACCTGTGCAAACCACCACAATTAATAACACCTGTCAGAGAAGTTGGAAATACCTAAACTCTAAGCTGGAGTCTGAACATCTTCTGAGAAGGCTTCAGTATCTAGGAGAGTGTGAAAGAAGGCTACAGGTGACAGACAATGGCAGTCTCCTCAGAGGGTATCCAGAGAGCAGCTGCCATGAAGCCTGGTGTAGGAGGTCCTTCTGTTTATGTGTTGTTTTCGTTGATTAATCAATAAAGAAACTGCTTGGCCTGACAGGTCAGAACTTAGGTAGGCAGAGAAGACAGAACTGAATTCTGGGAGGAAGAAAGCAGAGTGAGGGAGCTGCCATGGAGTCGCCAGAGTCAGACATGCTGAATCTTTCCCAGTAAGCCACTGGCATATGGTGATTAACAGAAATAGATTAAGATGTAAGAATTAGCCAATAAGCAGTTAGAGCTAATGGGCCAAGCAGTGTTTAAATGAATGCAGTTTCTGTGTGATTATTTTGGGTATAAGCTAGCCAGGCAGCCAGGACCAAAAGAAGGCCCTCTCCCCATCAACAGAAGCCCATCTCCATCCTTGAGTTCCTGTGCTAACAAATATTCTGCCAGGCAAAGACATGCACAGATGACCAGTGTCCTCACTGTGCTACCGGTAGATATGGAAACAGAAACATCACAGTTTCTCAAATGAGCAATACCCATGTATCTGAGGGTTCCACAGGACCACAGCAAGAATGACAGCATGCTACATCTGTAGTTATTAGACTGAATCTATGACACTGGGTAGAGAAAAATGCACAGAGCACAAACAGAAAGTATGAAAAGCTTGATCCAATCAGAAAGCACAGGGTCACACAGTGGTCCGCTGATGGCTGTGGACTGTGTGGATGGGTGCACCCAGCTTCTGGCAGCAGCCTCTGGGGAGGAGCAGAGCAGCTTGCACATTGTGTTCTATAAACTTCTTTGTAGTGTGGCTGATCTTCAAAACAAGCAGTAACTTTTAGAGAATAATTTAGAGTGGGCACCCAGTGCCCTCCCAGGGTACAGCCTTTTGGTTGGTCATGTGGGAATGGAGTCTCCCCTCATATGCCCAGAGCCCAGGACACACTGGTCAGCAGATATAGCCTTCCTTGAGGGCAACCTCAAAGGCCTTTCCAGACCCTAATGGTCATTCCCACAAACCTTCCTCCTTACAGAGCTGCAAGTGGCACCCACTCCCTCTACCTGTAGAGCTCCCCACCCCTGTGAGTCAGCTTTGGGGAGGGGCTGAGCACTGCCCTGCTAACTTCATACTTTCCTGCAAGCCACACAGTGACAGTTCATTTTGTTCCCATACTGACGGGGCAACAAAGAGCCATCAGAGTGAGGCTGTGCAATAGAAGTTTCCCTCACCTCCTCAATGCTGTCTCGAAACACCCCAAAACTTGGTGGCTCATAACAACAAGATGTTATTATCTCCAAGTTTCTGTAGAGTGGGACATGGGCATGTCTGAGACAGATGGCTCTGGCTCCAGGTCTCTAGCGACACATGAGGCAAACTGGCAGCTGGGGCCAAGGTCTCATGTGAAGAAGGCTCAACTCTTGAGCAGAATCTATTTCTTTGCCACAGAGGGCTTTTCCGTAGGACTACCGAGTACAGGGCGACTGGAGTCCTGCAGGATGGGTGACCCCAGAGAATAAGGAGGAGCAAGCATTTCTTTATCTAACCTCTAAGAGTCATTCCATTCATTGTTGACTTTATTCATGCCCTGCAGCTGCAAAATAAGCTAAAAAATAGTGCCCAAGAGCAAGGAGGATTGGGTGACTCTGAGACAGCCAACAAGTGCCTGTCACATGAATTATGTGACTACTACTAATGCTGCTTTCCCACTAGAGACTCAAAGGCTAAAGGAAGTCAGGGCATGGGTACCCAGTGAGAACTCAGGTCCCTGCTAAGGGAATGCTCTCTTGTGCACAGCATGCTTAAGCCTTTAGCTCATTCTGTGGGCTCAGAGAAAACCTGACTCAGAGCAAAGCTGATGGCAATTCTCCCTCCTGTCCCAGCCTGGCAGGGAGCCAACCTGTCCTGGAGGCTCCTCTCCTGACCACTGAGTTTCCTACCACTGTTTATCTCCACGGAGATAGAGGTGGTGAACTAAGGACACACCCCTAAAGGTCCTAAAGGATGGGTGGAACCCCAGCCACAGCAGGAGCTCAGTTAGACTTGATATCTACCTGGCCTGTGATGCTGTGTAAGCCATAGGTCAAACTGTGGGGTATTTTCATTCACAAATTGGAGATATTTGAAATATCCATTGGCCTTTTGTGACGTCCTGGAGAAATTAATTTAATTTTTAAGATAACAAACCCAGAGACTGAACAACTGAAGGTAATTATCTCCCTTCTAGAAGGGAGTGACTTGAAACAATATGCAACTTACCACAGAATAATGAGAAAGGTTTGGGGCATTTTGCATGCCAAAGTACCTTTGAGATCATTTGTCTGGTTGAGCCTGGGGTCAGAGGGAAGAACTTCCCTGCTTATTGGATCCCAGACAGGCTCCACCTGCCTTGAGGAAGGGAAAACATATTTAAACATCTCCTAGCTAGACAGGGAGGACAGCAGTCAAACCCCTACAGCATTGTGACCACAGAGGTGAAGAAGAGAATGGTAGGGCCATGATTTAGGGCACACCCATCCTCAAATCCAGCTTAGGCCTTCTCTATGGCACTGATACCCCTTTTCCATGATCAAGACTTGCTGCCCTAGCTGAGAAGAAGACTGCCCACCCCAGGGCCAGCGAGAGAGCCAGGCTGGAAAGGCAGGAGACAACTGGACAAACAGCAGAACGGGAGGGGTTAGAGAGTTAGGTTAGGCAGGAGCTATGGAACAAATGACTGTTCCTGGGGGATTCTCTGAAAAACATGGGGTGGGGAACTGAAAAAGGCTGGGCTTCCTGTGTGTGGAATAATTCTTTTTTTTTTTCTTCCCCTGCTAGACATTAAAAGAAAAGACTATCCACAATGCTGGTCAACTTGGGGTCAGCTTGATGACCCCACAGCCACCTCTGATATGCTGCTGTTGGATTTGCCCCCACTGGGGTAACAAGCTCCTCAGATGACTGTCTCTAAGGACTGTGTGCCTCGGCTCTGCTGGCACTGTCTACAGTGCCTGTTCCATGCTCACTCTTTCAACCACAGTCCTCTTAACACAGACCTGAATTCTCAAAGCCCAAGGCTAGGCTGGGCTATGGGTCTCCATCAGGTGCAAGGGCTGTGCTCACTGGCCATGTGTTGGGTCTTTCTAAGGCTTTGTTCTCAGAGTAGTTTGGAAAGGCCTTTTCCACTGCTGCTCTGATGGCAGTGACTCATCATACACTCACATGTGACTCCTCAGCCAGACTTCCGGGAAACTACTCTGGGATAAAGTTACAAAGATGTATGCAAAACGCAAATCCAGTAGTATCTCTGCTTAAAGTCTTCCCCACAGCCCCCAGACAGCCAGGGCACAGTCCAGGCTCCCCACTCCTACTGTCGAGACCCTCAGAGATCTGCTCCCCCATCTCATCCAGCCACCTCCTCTGACACCCTCCCATCCCCCTCATTCTTGA
Organism: Ellobius talpinus; assembly: GCA_001685095.1. NCBI lineage: Eukaryota > Metazoa > Chordata > Mammalia > Rodentia > Cricetidae > Ellobius > Ellobius talpinus. The sequence goes on along the minus strand of LOJH01015726.1, from coordinate 9,017 downwards.
CTCTCTAGCCAGATTTTCTTCCAAACAAGCTTTCCCCAGTTCAGAGATCTTGCATAAGCAGTTGACTGTCAGGGTCCCCTCACCTCCCTATGCTACATCAGGCAGTGAATCCTTCAGGGCTCCACTCCTCACTGGAAAACTTTTCCTGTACCCCAGACCAGCTTCCCCCTTCATAATGTCCAGGTCACACCTCTGTCCTTGCACACATCTGGTGCTTGGGACTTGTCTGTGTGGTGTGACTGACTCCACTGGGTGCCTACTGAGGTCACCTTGCTGTTCTGGGAGATACTAAGCATCCAAGGACACAGGTTTGCATGTTTGTTTATTTTTTAAGGTTCTTTTAGTTTCTGGAAGTTTGGCCCAGTTGCTTGCAAAGAACTTGCCTCTGTTCTAAATGTTAGAATATATATTTAAAAATAAACGTTTTTACTTTCCAAATGGCAGAGGTTGCTTGTTTGAAGGAAGTAGCTCAGGCTCTAAAACTTTCCTTCACACACTCAAGGTCTGGGTAAGTTTCCCAAGCACTTTTCAGTGTCCCGCTATTCAGGGCTGTCAAGACGTCTGGCTCTTCATTTCTTAGAGACATCACAATTTTCCACACTGCTATGGTACTTCGAGATCAGTGCAAAGGCATTTGAATCCATCACATTCCTATTTTTATTTAGTTATTTCCTGGAAGGAATAATGAGTAGTGAAAAACCAAATACCTTTAGATCAAGACAGTGACTCAGAAGTAAGTGGTAAAGCCATTCTCCAGCACTCTTTCCCACTCCTCCTCAGAACCGGGTGCTTAGGGGAAATGCTGTCACACTAACTTAGAGACAAACAATCGGCCTGTCCCCTGTACTACTTCACAGTTTGGAAGAAACTGATTCAAAGTCTTGGTTTTTTGTTTGTTTGTTTTCTGTTTTTTAAAGATTTATTTATTTATTTAATGTATATGATGCTCTGCATGTACAGTTTTATGCCAGAAGAGAGTATCAGATCCCATTATAGATGGTTGTGAGCCACCATTGGTTCTTGGGAATTGAACTTAGGACCTCTGGAAGAGCAGCCAGTGTTCTTAATTGAGCAGCCAGTGTTCTTAATTGCTGATCCATCTCTCCAGCCCTGACCCTTTTATTTCAATATGTTTTTCTCTCAATGTTTAATTTTTTAAAATTTATTTTATGTGTAGAGGTGTTTTGCTGCCTATATGTTTCTGTACTACGTACGTGTCTGGAAGCCTCAGAGGCCAGAAGAGAAAATTGGGTCCCTGGAGCTGGAGTTACAGATGGTTGTGAGCTGTTATGTGGGTGCTGGGAATCAAACCTTCATTCTCTGGAAGAGCACCCAGTGCTCTTAACCACTGAGCTACCATTCCAGTCCCCCAGTGGTTTTTTTTGTTTGTTTTTTGTTTTTCAAGACAGGCTTTGGAGCCTGTCCTGGAACTTGCTCTACAGACCAGGCTGGCCTTGAACTCACAGAAATCTGCCTGCCTCTGCCTCCCAAGTACCACCCCTGCCCAGCCCCTCCATGTTTTTTTTTTTAATTTTTTTTATTTTTTGTTTGTTTTGTTGGTTGGTTTTTTTGAGACAGGATTTCTCTGTAGCTCTGGCTGTCCTGGAACTAACTCCTGTAGACCAGGCTGGTCTTGAACTCACAGAGATCCACCTGACTCTGCCTCTGGAGTGCTGGGATTAAAGGCATGCATGTGCCACCCCTGCCCGGCCCCTCCATGGTTTTTAAATCATGCTTTATAGGGTACTTGGGATAGGAAAGTGTAGCCAGTTGTCTCTGAAGTCTGGAGCAAGAGAGCAGGGTTAAGTTAGGGACAACTGGGAAGACCAGTGATGCCATCTTCAGGGACATGGAACAGACACAGCTGTGAGGAGTACCAGGCACAGGGTTACCACGGTTATAAAAGAAGATATAGCCTTGTAGATAGAGGCTGACACCTGCAGCAGCAGAGAACAGGCATGATCAGTGGAACCTGGAGCATCAGGGACTGGCCAAATGCCCCCCTTCCAGAAGAGACCTGCAATGAGACTCTGCCAGAGGAAAAACAAATGGCTTTGACATTTTTTCCTGTATTGTCCTTTCCAGGAATTACATAACTGCTTCCATTTAGATAAACACATCCAGCCTACACAGGTTGGCTTTTCAAGAGGATCCAATAGGTAGGCAGGGCCTGCCACGGTCGTCAGACAGCAGATGGAGCCCCCAGCCTTATCAGGGCAGATGGATCCACTGAGCCTCAGTAGGTCATGTTTCATGTTCTCTTCTGCACATGATCAAATGCCCATAGTCAGTCTCTGTCCTGAGAGCAGGAAGCAGTAGGCCCAGTTTTTGCTATGGTTGCTCTGTGTCATGATGAGGAGTACAGTTTAACTGTGTCATGGGGACTAAAGCCATCTGAAGGCTGAAGGGGCAGCAACATGGCCACTTGAAGGGTTCACTCAGCACCAGAGCAGACAAGCTGTATAGGCAAGCAGAGGACTCAGGGAGCCTCTGTGAAACCTCTGCTAGAGAAAGGTCATCCAGAGCAAGGACGGCCACATCTGTCCAGACTTGTCAAGTAGAAAGGGACAGTGACCAAAAGAGGCTGACTAGGAAACCCCAAGACAACACTGCTTTGCAGCCCAGCAACAAGATGTGTCACAGGAAAAACAGAACAATTCATCTACGTCATACATCACGTCCCAAACCAGAGACTCAACAAGTATCCTGTTACGGGATGGGTAGGAAAATAATTACCTCAACAGTAGAGATATGGTAAGCGGCAGTGTCAAGATCTCGGAGCTATGGGCTGTCCACGTGCACCCAGCCCTGGCTCCACCACTTTCCAGTCATGACCCCGACAAGCACGGTGCCTTGGCTATTGAGACCATGCGGTGAGATAACACAGTCAAAGAGCCAGCAGAGGGTGAGACACAATAGCTCTCACAACTACTCCAGGAGAAAAATGGGCCTTGTGAGATGGAGCAGGGGTCCAAGACCATTCTTGGCTACACAGTGACTTCAAGGCCAGCCTAAAACATCTGTAAGCACATCTCAGAAAAAAACGAGAGAGCTGGGGAAAGAAGGAGCACCATTCTTAACCACACCAGCACCTGCTCTGCCTGAGTCACATGGCAGCGGTGCTCCCCACCTTTGTGCCACCAATTCTGCTCCAAGATGACAGTCCTGCAAAGTGGGGCCAGTTGCAGGAGCTATGCACGTGAGCGTGCTGTCCCTCTTGGGACAGCCACCAAATACAGACACAAGACAGCTTATAGAAAGCCAGAATAGAGTGGGGAAAGGAGAGAATTACACAGGGGGAACAAAAGAGAAAGAGATCAAGAGTATTTGATAATTTCCAGTATATATGTCTTTTACCTACTTAGCAAACTGTTTTAAAACATGTTATTATTTTTACACTTTTTAAAACTAGAATTTCTTAGTTTTCTTTGTAGATTACTCACTGTTAGTCTGTAAAAAACACAATTCTCTTTCTGTATATATTCCTGAAGGTTTGTTTAATTTACTTGATACAACTTTGTTTTGTGAAATCTACTTGATAAGGTCATGTCACCTGAGAATAAAGATACTTGTACAGGCCGAGAGAGTTCTCTCATACTGGACAAAGTCAGGTAGGCAGTTTAAAATACTAACTCCAAACCATGGTCAAAGAGTTATGAGATATACATACATACATACATACATACATACATCATACATACATATATACTCTTTTATTCTTTTTATATATATTTATATATATCCTTACTCCATCAAATCAGAATGTCACTGATTGTAAGGCATATCTTTATGTATTACTAAGAAAATCATTGCCAATTAAAAACATTACAATGTTTTATCATCAATTTCAGAGGAGTTAAAATGTAGAAAGATAAAACACACTCTAAATTAAGAAAATGCAGTAAATTCAAAAGCAGAAAGATAGTGTGACTGACTTTTAAAAATCCAAAATCTAAAATTTAATTATTTGGGAAGACCAACAGACAAACTTTGACAGGGTGTACTTGAGAAAAGAAGAGACAAGAAGAGGAGGGAGGGGGGCAACGAAAAGCAAATAAGTCTGTAATCCCAATACTCAGAGGGCAGAGGCATTTGGATCTCTGAGTTTGCAGACAGCCTAGTATACACAGTGAGTTCCAGGACACTCAGGACTACATAGACTTTGTTTCAAATATTAAATAGATATAACCACATATAGAGAAAAGTTCATATTTATAAGAGAAAATTGTATACCACATTATAATCAAAAATTAACTGTGAAAAAAAACCCACCATGCTAATAATTTTGAAAGGTTGGATCAAATAGATAGTAANAAAAAAAAAACAAAAAAACCTGTAAGATGGGTTTAGAGAATCAGAAAGCCCAAGTACAGAGTGCTAACGGGAGAAGTTTCCAACAATCTATGTAAGGACTCTACTAACCCTGAGTATCAAGGAGTCTCCTCTAGAGAAGCCTTTCCTTTCCTGGTTATCAAAATTGTTTCCGATTAGAACAGGATAGATTTCCCCTTGAAGACCAAACTACAGACAGCATTTTTTCACGTATTAAACTGACACAATAAAAAGAAAAGAAAAATAGACTTGAAAGGAAAATGCCTGCCTGGCATGTGGCGCACACCTTTAATCCGGGAGGTACTCAGAGGCAGAGGTGGGTGGATCTCTGAGTTTGAGGCCAGCCTGGTCTACAGAGTTCCAGTACAGCTAGGGCTACTAGCTGTACTGCCTTGAAAAATCAAAAAGAACAAGAACAAGGAGAAGAAAGAAGGAAGAAGAAGGAGAGGAGGGGAACAAAAGAAGCAGCAGCAGCATTAAGACCTTGTTTAAAAACAACCTTTGCGGTGTACTATGTACAGATATGCAGATCTAGTTACCTGCCCTTCCTAGAAGGTATTACACAGCAACAATCAGAGCAAATGCACAAGTGTTTATGGCACAAGGACGTTCACCACAAAAACTACAAACTGAGCAGTGGGCAGCAGAGAAGACCGAACAGAGTTTGACAACTCCAGAAGAGACGAGCCGCAGGACAGAAAAGTACATACAACATGAGGTGTCTGAGATGAGTACAGATTATTTTTTTACACATGCCAAAAAGAGTGAGATATAGAGAAAAATCTTTTAATGGGTAATTATAGAGACTTTCTCCTCCTCCCAATTCTGCTAATGAGCACATAATATTTTATGACTGGAAAACTTAGCAGTTGTTACTAGAATTTCATCTGCACAAATGTTATGAGACATATTAATAAGGCTCAGAAAACTAGAACAGAGGGCTTCTGCCTGGGTCCCCTGTGTGGGAGGATATGCGTAAACCAGCAAGAGGCTTGCTGTGGACATCATGATCCATCTGGGCTGCAGCCTGGAAGCGCGTGTTCCTCACAGCCCAGGAGCCTGGGGCCCTCGCAGCCCAGGAGCCTGGGGCCCTTGCAGCCCAGGTGTCTGTACAGAGCGTCCTTGTTTCCACCTCACCAGTGTTCTTGTCCTGGAAAGCATCCTTAGACTGTTCAGTGTTCTTGTCCTGGAAAGCATCCTTAGACTGTTCCAACCCAAGGAACCAACCAAAATCACTCCTTTACCCACGATCCCCACTGCTCCTGGAAACATCTCAATTAGAAACTGAAAAAACATCTTATTTGGCACTGAACATGTCACTTGGAAAAATAATAATAAAATAAGCCAACAGAGACTCATACCTAGATAGGGAATACTGGGCACCATCTTCAGACTTCGGATATAGTCCCGAGTTCGTTTGTAATTGTCTTCTTTGGACATCAGGTAGTCCAGTTTCTCAAAAGTGGTCTTGTCTTTACGATTCAAAAGCTGGAATGAAAAGAAATCATACTATCTGTGAGGGAAAAAGAAATAAACCAGAAAGCCTGACAGGAGATGGGGCTGTAACCAAGGGCATGTGTGTCCACAGTATGTCAAACCCTGATGGAAGTAAAGACTTTCAAAGGCACCATCAATCTCCGTTCTTCCAGTCTCACACGGAAGATGCACCCTGGAGCTACGCTGTCCACTCCCCCACTCAATGCTAACTCCTTCAATACGCACACAGCACTCATCTCTGTGGGGACAGATACTCCACAACAGCACAGGGCTCGGAGAATGAAGCAAACTGGTCAAGTCCCCAGCAGGGTTATTCCAAAGCTCTAGCCAGTCTCTTCCACAAAACGCCTCATGGTGAGAGATGCTATCAGCTGCCGCAGGACTCAAGTGGACATGCCGTGAGGACATGGCTATGCTGCAACTCAGGGCTCTCCTCCAGACCGCCCCACATCCTGTGTCACATCTCACACAAAGAACCTTCTTTTCCATAAGCAGTCATCTACACCGCACCTGACTAAGAGACTCAGGGTGAGCAAGCACACCCAGAGATGAGAAGCAAACTCTGTGGTGATTGTACACTTGGTGTGTGAACCTGGGAGAGAGGATGGCTCAGTGTGCACACTGAACCTTCTGGAAGTCTGAAACTTGATGCTGAGGACTCAGTGTAGCTGTTCTTCACACTGGATTCAAAGTCTAGTGCTGTGAAATGGCAAGACGCCTCTTCAAATGCTATGGCTTTGAGGAAAGTGGGGTTGGGGAGGGCCACTAGGATGTGTGGTTGGGGCACAGCATGAAACTAAGTGGGGATTTCTGCCAATTACAGTTTCTGAAGTTGAAGGTCAATGATTAATGGCTAAAGGCCAAGAGTATAAATGAAGAGAGGCCCTAGACCTGAAATGTCCTTGGCCAAGCTTGGTCTTGAGATTCCAATGGTCCATGTAAGGACCTTGACCAATAGACCTGCCATGTCCATCAGACTGAAGTAGGCCAGTGTCCAACAGCCCCTGTGCAGCAGAAACAAGTGGAACAATGGCTGTCAGCACCAGAGAAACAGGGAAGGCAGTGCAGCTCCTGGAACCTCAGTCTGCAAATCCCACTCTCTGGTGGTGCCTGGTGTCTGAGGGAGCCCCAGGTTGCTTGAGGATAGCTCTATCAGATCCTTCCTTCCTTGGTCTTTGGAGACAATAATGATTCGGCCATGAGAGAGCCCACTGATTTTGGGCACTGACAGCAGGTATACATCATAGGAGAGGTTGTCATTTCCATCTGCTTCTCCAGCGCTGAAGCAGATGGGAATGAGAAACAAGCTTTTATGTTCCCATGGAAACAATCAAGACACACAAGGGCAGGGACACTACACAGATGCTAGAGGAGCAGCTCTGCTTAACTGGCTTGCTTCAGGCTATTCATCACAGTAACAGTGGGTAGGAAATGATGCTGTCCTCCACTGCTGATATGTGGAAAAGCACTGATGCACACAACTCTGCTGGCCTGTGAACCAGAGGCATAAAGGAGCCGGGAGTGCTGCCTGTATCTCAGGTTCACCATTATTAGGAGCAGGTGACTTGTCCATATATCTTTGGGACCCAGTGTTCTATGGAGAGGCTGAGCAGACATATTTTATAGCAGCACAGCAAGTGGGTGAATAGAAATTGAGAACCCAAGGAATGGCAAATGAACTATCAGCAAGAGAAGTATCATCAAGAAGAGCTACATACTAGGGCTGGAGAGATGGCTCCATGGTTCAGAACACTGGCTGCTATTGCAGAGGACACAGGTTTGATTCCTAGAACCTATATAGCCACTCACAACCATCTGTAACTCCAGTCATAAGGGATTGCAATGTCCTCTTCTGGCCACCCTGGCCACCAGGCATGCAAGTGGTGCACATACATGCAGATAAAGCTCCCATGCACATAAATTACATAGTATTTTTAATGCTGAAAAAAGGCATGTAGAGAGGTAGCATTTGGTTTTTCTTGTTTTGTTTGTGAGACAGCATCTCACTCTCTAGCCCTGGCTATCTTGGAACTCACTCTACGAAACAGGCAGGCCTCGAACTCACAGAGATCCACCTACCTCTGTCCCCCAAGTGCTGGGATTAAAGGGATGTGCCACTATGCCCAGTGAGAGGTGGTATTTGAATTGGACGCTTGAGAAATCTGTCAGATGCGTAATAATACACACCCAGAGCAGAAAACCACATGCCTTGTGAAGTGAAGTGGGACCTTCTTCCTTGTTATAGAAAGTTTTTTGTTTGTTTGTTTGTTGGGTTTTTTTTGGTTTTTGGTTTTGTTTTTTTTTTTTTTTGGACAGGGTTTTTCTATGTAGCCCTGCCTGTCCTGGAATTCAAAACGTACACCAGGTTGGCCTCACATTTACAGAGATCAACCTGTCTCTGCCTCCCAAGTACTGGGTTTAAAGGGATGTACACACCTCGATTTTTTTTAACTGATGTAATCAAGAACCCCACTGACTTCTTCATATCATCTACATTCATCCAGATGTCAAACAAATCCTGATGCCTTCACTCAAACTGAGGCTGAGCCATGCTGGCCCCAAGAGCCCACACCGCTAGTTCTCTGGTCCTAACTGGGTCACTGCCTGTGTTCCCTGCCATATTCAGCCTACCTACCAGCCTAACCAATACCAGTATGAGCAGTATGTCAGACTGTTGGGTGCTCATCATACAACCAGCCTGTCATCCTCCCTGGATGCACATACACACACACACACTCAGAAAGGCTGGATCTTGCTAACTTCCCTCAATGGCTCCAATCTATGTCAACAAAGGAAATCAGGTCATGATCAGATTGCTCAAGAATAATTTATAAGTTGTTTTAAGATGAAGAAGTTCAGTAGATTTTACCATGATGCTTCAACAACTACCCGAGAATTTCCTTTACTAAAATAAAGGAATAGAACAGATAAAAGAGGACACAGGACACAAGAGTCAGTGGGTCCTACTCAATAACAGTAAAAGGAATTCTAGGATTCCCAAAGAGCTGCAGGCCTTAAGAACAACTGGTCCACAGGAACCAGCTCAGCAGAAGACCTGCCTGGTAGCACATCTGTGGCACAAGGGACGGTATATGTAATAAAAATGAGCAACTTTAATATTATATATGAATCTAGGGACTAGATAGCTAATTCGGTAAGGGAACTTTTTATTATTATTATTAAAAATT
>LOJH01015725.1:475-17833 GCA_001685095.1 Ellobius talpinus | reverse complement strand
CAGGACAGGCTCTAAAGCTACACAGAGAAACCCTGTCTCGAAAAACAAATAAAACAAAATAAAAAGTATGGGAGTGTAGCTTAGTGAAAGAATACTTGTCTAGAGTGTATAACGACCTGGGTTCAATCCCCAGTCCTGGTTAAAAAATGAGTTTAAAGGCACAAAAGCCAGGTAATAAAAAATAAGGAAGATTTACCAAAACCTACACAAGTAATTATTGTAGCACATGAACACTCATTTTAATAGGAAGTTCTTTAGAAGTTAAGACCAAAAAAATAGAGGCATATTCTAGGTAGGTGTACATCCCATATGTCATGCTCTTTGCCTTGTTACTGAAGTGTAAAAGTGTAGAACTTGCAGGCCAGAGAGATGGCTCAGCAGGTAAAGACGCTTACTGCTGTTGCACCCAGATCACGACCCCCAGAGAGGCCCAGACTGTAATAAGCAAGGTTTATCTAGCATAATACGAACCGATTTGGAACCTATCCCTAACCCCCACTGCAGTGAGGTAGAGAGGAGTTATATCTCCTCTGTGGGGTAGGCTTTTAAAGGTGTAACTACAAAGAGGCTTTTTGAAGCTGTTTTGGCACAGTGCAAGGTCTTTTGCTCTGTCCCATCCTGCTGTGTCAGCTAATTCTTTGTTCTTAGAGCAAGGCCACCCTGTTCCTGAGTCAGGCCGTCTTTATCAGCCTAAACCAGGTGGCTGGCTGGGCTGAGCTGAGTGTCCTTGTATTTGGAATCTCCTGGCTGGGAGGAGGAAGCAAAGTGCTGTCTTTCTGGGTACGTGAGGCTAGTCTGTGTTTTTAATTTTAAAACATTCTGTTAGGAAATTTCTTTTTGTCCCTTTGAGAATAAGGGGTGAGGGTCCCACGTTGCCATACCTAGAAGTCTTTGTTTGATCACCATTCTCCACATGGTGAAATGAGAGAACTCACTCCTCAAAGCTGTCCTCTGACTTCCATGTGTGTCATGGTCATGATACACACGTGCTCACTCACAAAAAATAAATGTAATAAATAATTTTTAAAAATGAAATGTCAACTTGCAACACCTGAGAGGAGAGCTTCTGATATAGATCAGATTATCATGTGGTCAAGTCTTTGGGGAATTAACTTAATTGTTAATTGACCTAGCCCACTGTGGGTAGCATCATTCCCTAGGCTGTTACTTGAACTGTGTAAAAGTAGAGAATGCTAGTTGAATATAGTGCAACAAGCAAACAAGGAAGGGTACATTTGTTTCTCTTTGCTCCCATGATTGCGATTCTTTAAATTCTTGCCATGCCATCCCTGCAGTAATGGACTGTAACCTGAAATAATAAACTCAGTAAACCTATCCTGTGTTCCTTTAGTCAGTGTAATTTTTCAAAACAACAGAAAGGAAATTAGGATACAGTTCCTTATATGTTATCTATGGTAAATATTGAATAAATGTTGATTTTAGAAGTTGCCAATTATTTGTTTCAGTTTTTTGTTTTATCAGACAGGGTCAAGTTGTCCTGTAACTTGTTAAATAGCCTAGGCTGGCTTTGAATGCCCATTTTCTTAGTTAGGGGGTTATTATGATGAAACACCTTGACCAAAAGCAAAATAGCGAGGAAAAGATTTATTTGGCTTATATTTCCACATCATAGTTCATCACTGAAGGAAGTAAGGATAGGAACTTAAACAGGGCCAGAATCTTGAGGCAGGAGCTGATGCAGAGGGCATGGATGGGTGTTGCTTATTACTGGCTTGATCCTGCTTTTGTAAAGGACCTAGACCCACCAGCCTAGGGGTGACCCTCTCCCACAATGGATTGGGCCCTCCCACATTGATCACTAATTAAGAAAATGCCCCAGGCTTTCCTACAGCCTGATCTTATGGGGACATTTTCTTAATTGAGGCTCCTTCCTCTGATGACTCTAGCTTGTGACAAGTAGACACAAAACTACCCAGTACAACCATCAGTCCTTTTGCCCTTGTCTCCCAAGGGCTGGGATTACATGAGTGGGCCACCATGCCTGGTTAGAAGCTAACATTTTTTTTAATTTGTTTGTTTTGTTTTTCTGAACTGGGCTTCTCTATATAACTCTTTGACTGTTCTGGAACTCTCTCAATAGACCATGCTGGCCTTGAATGCAGAGATCCACTTGCCTCTGTGTCGCAAGTGCTGGGATTAAAGGTGTGTGCTACCATCTGACTAATTTTTTTTAAAATTTATTTTCTAAGAGAACTTTTGTTTAATTTTGTAAACATCATTTATTTTAACTTACTTTATGTGCATTGGTGTGAAGTTGTCAGATCCCTTGGCAGTGGAGTTACAGACAGTTATGAGCTGCCATATGGGTGCTCAGAATTGAACCCAGGGTCTTCTGGAAGAACAGCCAAGAGCCATTTCTCCAGCCCCAAGAGAACTTTTTAAAAAGACACTTTTAGGGCATTTCTTTATTGGTAGAGGTTATTTTACAAGATGCTTAGGATAACCAACCAATTGGACATGAAAGCATATCTTTACCAGACATTTAATACCATTTTTTGTATTTTATTTTTAAATTATTTCATGTGTATGCATATTTTGTCTGTGTATGTCTATACCACATGTGTGCTTGGTGAGAAAAGAGGCCAGCATAGGGTCTCCTATAGTTGGAGTCACAGTTCAGTTTTTCTTAGATTTAGGCAGTTCATCAACTCTATAATCTGTACCACATGTAGCATCTTTTATTTCTTTCCCAGAGAAATTTGAACTAGTCATTGACTACAAAAAGAACTAAAAGTGTTCTTGTCAAGAAAAAATGCTGACTTGTTGTGGGAGGCAGGGTATGGATAAAGTGAAGAGTCTTAGCTATAAATATCCTAGTAATTTAGAATTACTAAATATTGCTGGGTGTGGTGGCATATGCCTTTAATCCTAGTGCTTGAGTTCAAGGTCAGCCTGATCTATATAGCAAATTCCAGACCAGTTAGCATACATAGTGAGATCCTGGCTCAAAAAATAAAATAATGAAAGAATTATTGAATTTATTAGTAAATTTATTTCTTTTAAAAAGGACTTTATTTTTATCTTTTTTTTGGTTCTTTGAGACAGGGTTTCTTAGTAGCTTTGGAGCCTGTCCTGGAAGTAGCTCTTGTAGACCAGGCTGGCCTTGGACTCACAAAGATTCGCCTGCCTCTGCCTTCTGAGTGCTGGGGTTAAAGGCATGCGCCACCACCGCCCTGCTATTTTTATCTTATATGGATGTTTTGCTTGCATGTTTCTGTGTACTACATGCATGGAGACCAGAAGAGGGCAGCAAATCCCCTGGAACTGGAGTTAGTATTGTTGAAAACCATATAAGTGCTAGGAATTGAATCCAAGTCCTCTGCAAGTACATGTGGTCTTAACAGCTTAACCATCCCTCCAGCCTTTGAAATATATTTTTAAAATTTCATTTGTTCCTTCAGAATCTCATAAGCAAGTTCTTGTTTAAGTGATACATAGGGATACCTTATTCATTTTTAGCTCATTTTGTCAATAGAAAGCCATGCTCAATTTTAAATATAGTACTTTCTGTAGGTGAGGGTATAGCTCAATCAGTAAAGTGCTTCCACATACTCAAAAGGATCTAAGTCCCAGCCCCAGAACCCACGTAAAAAAGCCAGGTGCAGAAGTGTGTATTTGTATACAAGGATAGGGAGGCGATGATATATAGGGATAGGAGGTGTATACAGGTGGATCTCTGGGGCTTGTGCAGGCCAGTGAGGGATCTTATTTAAAAAGCTGCCTGAGGTTGTACTCTGCTTCCTTGTGCACAAACATGTACACACGGTCACACACGTGTATGCGCACAGAGCCTCTGAAACCATGAACATTAAAACAGAAGCAAAGCAAATATTGCAGCGTGATGATTTTTGCCTTTGGAAGCAACTACTTAGCATTATATTTTAATGACAGAAAGATTTGTCTTTTCTCTCATTTGTTTATTTCATTTTCAAAATGTTTTTTGTTTGTTTGTTTGTTTGAGACTATAGCGATTTCCCTGCTTCTTGCTCTTGTGCACTGGGAATTACAGGCATATACCACTATGCCCGTCTTCTTCCTAACTTTTTAAAACTTTGAAATGATTGTCACCAATAACTTGGGAATTAGTGGAAATATTTTTAGCCTCTTGAGAGAAAGTTATGGTAGATTATCTTAATTTAACTTAAAGGAGGAAAATTATAGCTTTTGTTTCTTATTGTTGTCCAAATTCTTTATTAGCTGAACTTTTGTTATATGCAGAGAGATAACACATTATTTTCAATAAATCTTGTTTTACTTTTCACGTGATAGAATTTCAGGTAAGTTATTACATGATAGCTATGCAGTCATGATAGGAGTCACATCTGACTTAGATATTTGTCCCTACATATGACTCTTCATTTATGATAGGCATCTGGATGTGAGACAGCTTCAACTTTGAACACACCATGCTTGGGCTTTTTGTCTAGTGATTAATTCCTTTTACTGAAGAATATAATATCTCAGTTTCCTATCCTTTGAAGTTGACTGTATTCAAGGAACTCCTAGAATCCAAAAATAGAACATCATATTCAACATGAACATTTTGTCCATAATGTGTTCAGTTGTTGCTTTCTATACCAGAGAGACATACTAGTTGTGACATGTATGTGTAAATGTCTACTCTAAATTGCAAAATTAGTACTTAGTGTTGCAAGATTGTCATGTTGTATGCTTATTCTCTCAATTTTTTTTCTTAATTTTTTTTCTTACCAGCTAATAATGCAGTGGATTTTAAAACAGTAAAATTCCTGCTTCAGGATTCTAAAAGTTTGTTACATGCCTTCAGTATAAGGTCAAATTATGATGGTATTCTTCCACAGACCTTTGCGCAAGTAAACAAACTACTTCAAGTACTTGCAGAGGTAAGATGCCTATGGAGTACTATTTAGAGTGATTAATCATGTATTTCAAATGTGGATTTAGTGACCAACAATAAAAGGATATATTACTGTGACTTATTCTAGCATTTTAAAGGCATTGAGTAAATACTAAGTACATTGAAGTATAGGCAAGTGTTATTACAGATTATGAAGCATCCATTTTCTATGGAAGGTATATCAGAATAGTTGAATTGTTTGTTTTTCAAGATAGAATTTGTCTATATAGTTCACTGAGCTTCAAATGCATGATTTTTTTTAGTACTCTGTAGTATTGACATTATGGGTATATACCGCTATAAACTTGGGATTTTATTTTCTTGTTGTTGAATTTTATATTATTTCATTTATGGACAAGAGAAAGCTGTACACACAAAAGAGGGGCTAGAGAGATGGCTTAGCAGTTAAGAGTCCTTAATGCTCTTGGAGAATATTCAGGTTCAGTTCTCTGCATTTACATGGTGGTTTACAACTATCCTTAACTCTACTTTCAAAGGTTCTGATACCATCTTCTGTCCTCTTCTGGCACCAGGCATGCACACAGTACACATACATGAATGCAGATAAAACACTCATACACATAAAATAATTTAAAAAATAACAAAATAAATTTTTGAGATTTTTTTTCAGACAGGGTCTCATGTAGCCCAGACTAGCCTCAGATTTGCAATGTAGCCAAGGATAACCTTAATTTTTTGGTACTCTTGCCTTTATCTCCTGAGTACTGGGATTATAGATGTGTACTATAATGCTCTGTTTATGTAGTGCTTGGGGATCTAATCAACAGTGTCATGCATATTAGGCAAAGCACTCCATCAACTGAGATACATCCTGAACCCTAGAATATATTTTGCTGGACATTGTTTGGATAATTCATTAGATTTGGTTCATGTCTTAAATATCTATGTTTCTAACCTGAACAATAAATATATTATTTCCAAAATAAGGTTTCTTAATATAATAACTTAAGAAGTGCACCTAATCTTAGTTATCAAGTATTGAAAACCAAGAAAAGAATTACTCATTTTCTATTTGCTTCTGGAAAGCTTCTGAGAAACTAGGATGAAACAGTTAACTAGCACCATTTTCAGCTATGTGTGTAAGAGGGGTGGAAGTAGGAAAAGACATCCTTGTTTTGTTAGCTTCCCAGACACCCCAAAATTTTGATCAACCACTATACTAGAATAATTCAAATCAATTTTGTTGATTAGTTTTAGGTTTTACATGCTCAGGATTCTGACCTGTAGATTTTTTGTTGTTGTTTCAGTGTTTTTTGTTGTTGTTTGTTTGTTTTTTTGCCTCTAGTTCTTTAAATTCTTTTGAATCTTTACTTTTTTGTATTATGAGTACAATAATAATTCTTGACTTAGAATTGCCATAAGAATGAACTGTTACTGAAGAAATTAGTGCCTGGCAGATAGTAAGTGCTATGTAAGTGTTTTTTTTTTTTAAAAAAAAATTTACTTGCATGATTGTGTATACTCAGATTTAAGAGCCAGAGCAAAGGAGAAATAGGCAAATACTCAGTTTTAAATATTTATGGATATTAAAGTGGTTATCTGGGTGGAGGTGTAGCTCTGAGTTCCAGCCTAGTATTGCCACAAAAATTAATTTCAGGAAAAAATATATAGGGCCATTATTTATATATAGTAAGTTCATAATTTAATAGAAACAGGGAAAATGAGAAGATCATCTCTTTTTGCTTTCTGCCCCACAAAGTAAGAGCATGGTAACACCTCTGCACTTGGTGTAGGAGCATAACTTTCTAGATTGCTGAGAGTCAAATCTCTTTTGCTTTTTACCATTTGAGTTATCTTGCATGATGTTTTTAATATTTGTATTTCTCAGTTTTCTTCACTTTAAAGTCTGAATTATTTCTGTTTCATAGGGTTTCAGTTCTGTGTCGTAGTACTATGTAGTCACAAGGACTGAGTAAGCTAATATAAAAAAGAAACAAACAAAAAACCCACAACAGTTTAAAGCATAGAAATAGTACGACATTAAGATAACTTTGGAAATCATTCTTTTATTAACGTGGAAACTTAATCCTAGGGAAATAGTGTTTTTGTTTTATGTTGGCCAGCTACTCCTGGGCATGGGGTCAGCCTTAAAGTATGGCTAATAAACCCAGTGAGACTCCATTGGAGAAAACTAATTTTGCCTTTGCAAGCAGGTATCAATTGCCAATAACTTTTTGGTCAGGCATGAGAGCCTATGTCCATTTGACCCTCTCAGTGCTGGGACCCCATGTGGTTTGAACCCGTTCAGGCCCTGTGTGTGTTGCTATAGTCTCTGAACTCATACGTGCTTCAGTACTGTTGTGTGTGGAGGACATTGTTTTCTTGGAGTCCTCTGTCACCTCTGGCTCCTACAGTCTTTCCATCTCTTCTTCCACATAGACCCCTGAGCCTTGAGGACATCCCATTTAGGACCGAGTGCTCCAAAGTCTCTCAATCTCTGCACATTGTCTAGTTGTTGGTCTCTTTGTTAGTTCCCATCTACTTCAAGAAGAAGCTTCTCTGATGAAGGTTGATCAAGACACTGAACTATGTGTATAACAATATGTCATTAGACATCATTTTATCGCTATGTTCCTTTTGTAAATAATAGTATTAGGTTTTCCCTAGGTGCACAGTCTATCTAGTCTCAGGTTCTTGACCACTTAGTAGCATCAGATATAGATTCCATCTTATGGAGTGGCCTTAATTCCAATCAGAAAGTGGTTGGGTATTCCTATAACATTTGTGTTACTGTTGAACAAGTATATCTTGTAGTTCAGTTAACCTTGTAGGCCACGGGGTTTGTTGCTGGGAAATATTCTTCTCTGGTAGCGTGTAGTGTAACTTCCAGTACCATGAACAGTCAGTTGTAGTGAAGGCTGTAGTTAGGCATCAGATCAACTTCTTTATGTTACATGGCATGTGTAAGTGATGTCTTCAGCAATATGGTCTTACCGCACCATCAGATTGCAGAGAGTAATCAATAGCCTTGGCAGTCATCTATGATGTTTGGGGATTTCCGTGGGGCTGCTTCGACCAGCAGTTCAAGATGTAACCCATTTCTGGCATTGGAGGTTTTACTTGGTGGCATAAGATGTCTAGTTGAGGTATTGTGTCCCCCATTATTCAGTGACTCCATTTAGATTCCTTTCATATATGTATACATTTTAAGACACTTATACAGTAGTAGATTTCCAAATGTCTTTTCAAATGGCCTTTAATAGTCCCTTTCCAGATTTCCTTATTTACCCTTCTGTCCCCTGCCCGTTTAATCATCCTAGTTTGCCCTTTGTCTCTCCATACAATATATTGACATTCAAATGTTAGGTAAGAAAGATCTCTATAGTAAATAAACTGATACATTATTTGATTTAAACAGGAAAGAAAAATATCTTTTCTAAGTCTAGTGATTTTCTAGGAATATTCTGTACATATGAAAGAAAGAGTAACCGGAATGTCCAGTAAGCTAGTGTCTCTGTTTTCTCAGTTGCTAGTGAAGGACTGGTATGCATTTTATGTAATTCTTATGTCACAGGTCAAGACAAAACTGAAGCCAGATTCTTCAGAAAGCACAGTGAGTAAAAAGCAGAAAGACACTTCTTTGGTGAAGCTTCATGTTTTCTCGGATTCTCCTCTTCCCCAGTTCACCAGGCATCAAGAAATATGGTCTATCCTGGAGAATGTTTGGACTTCAATATATCAGAACAGGTACTAAATTCCCAAGACATCCTCTACTTTATCATTACAAGTTTGCTTTTGTAGGGTTTCTGTTATTACAATTTCTACTGTAGTTAGTGTTTGGGCTCTGATTTTATTGTGCTATGGGCCTTTGGTCCAATTGGTGCATTAGAAATATTTATGTTTAAATCAGGATAAACATCAGGATTACCCAGAAAAATTTTTAAGTTTCTGTATTTAAACACTATTCCTAGAAATTTGGATTCAGTAGGGGAAGAGTTGAATCTGAGAATGCATTAAAAAAAAATCTCTCGGGGCTGAGAAGATGGCTCAGTGGTTAAGATCACTGACTGCTCTTCCAAAGGACCTGGTTTCAATTCCCAGCACCCACATGGCAGCTCACAACTGTCTGTAACTCCAAGATCTGACACCTTCACACAGACATACATGCAGGCAAAACACCAAGGCACCTAAAATAAAAATTAATAAATTACCAAAAAAAACTCTCTAGGTGATTCTAATGTAATCATGATGAGGAACATTGCTTGCATAGGTCACAACCAGTGAGGCACTTAGATTGATTCAGCAGCTTAGCAGATTGCAGATCTGTAAAATTAAATTGGTACTAACTTGAGAAAAGTTCCTTGGATTAAAGAAAATTCATATAAGAATTTAAAGGTGTATAAATAATATTGTTTAAAAGGAAAATACTATTACTTTAATATATAAACATAAAACACTTTAGAATTAATGAAATGAGGTACAGAGATCATTTAAAAAATAAAAAAATTTATTTTATATTTGTGTATATGTGTGTGTAATAGTGTCATAGTGTGGAGGTCAGAGGATAGCTTGCAGAAATGGGTTCTTTCCCTCTGCTGTGTGAGTTCCAGGAATCAAGCACAGGACATCAGGGTTAACAGCAAGCAGATTTACTTGTTAAAGCCATTTTGCTGTCCCCCTTTCCCCCCAGTGTTTGGGACCACTTGTGTTTTAGACAGGTGTTCTGAACCTGGGATGCATTCCCCTTGAATAGTTTTGCAGATAGGTGCTGTTAGGATAGCTTATATAACTTAAAACCTCTGGTTTTCTTTTATTGGGTTTTGAGACAGGGTTTCTCTGTGTAGCCCTGACTGACCTGGAACTCTCTGTAAACCAGGCTGCCCTCGAACTCACAGAGATCTGCCTGCCTTTGCTCCCTAGTGCTGGAATTAAAGGCATGTGCCACACTGCCACAGGTATATTGCATATTCCCTGTGCCTCATTCTCACCTATCTCCCCTTTTTTCTACCCTCCCATTTGTCTGCTTTGTTCTTGGGCTCCTTTTTTATTCCTTGGCTATAATTAAACATTTTTCAACAAATTTATGGCCTGATATTTGGCTTTCTAACCCATCATACGAAAAAGCTACATCTGGCATGTGAATTAAAAACTATATTACAAATTTGTGATTTTTTTATGAATCAGTTTGTTTTTCTACTCAACATATTTTTGGTGCTTTGGCTAATCAAATGTTCTTGTTTACAGAAAATTACCTTTTATAGGAGGCAGGAATGGCTGCTTTAAAAGATTTTTGAGTTGGGTGGTGGTGGTGCATGACTTTAATCCCAGCATTTGGAGGGCAGAGGCAGGCAGATCACTATGAGTTTGAGGCCGGCCTGGTCTACAAGAGCTAGCTCCAGGACAGGTTCCAAAGCTACAGAGAAACCTTGTCTCGAAAAACCAAAAAAAAAAAAAAGTTATTTGAAAACATAGGAGTTGATCTATAATATTCATGCATTTGTACCACATGTTAGAGAGCTCCATGCTATTTCTGAATAATAGACTATGTATATACTAGCATTTCAGTAAGTGACAATGTTTATATTGCCTTAACAATACGTATTTATTTAGCCTAGTTTATTTTTTAAACAAACCTAATTGTATACAAGAATTGCAATAGAATTTATTGAATATAATCCTTTCACAAATAAATGCTCATTTGGGGATCTGGTAAGTCTATTCTTAATTACTCATATAAGTTACAAGAATACACTATGGTTAGTGTTATCAACTTCACAGAATCTAGAAACATCTGGGAGATGGGCCTTTGGTTGTGCCTGTTGAAGGCTATCTTGATTGCTTAATTAAGGTAGAAAGACCCACCAACTGTGGGCAGCACCATTCTCTGGCTGGGTCCTGGATGTCTGAAGTAGGGGAAGTGAGCAGCAGTGTGGATTTATCTCTTGCTCTCTGCTTCTTTACTGTCAATGCAACGTGACCAGTTTTTCAAGCTCCTATGACTCCATTCATACCCCACTGTGAACTGAAGGAAACCTTTCCCTTCAGTTGGTTTTGTCAGAGTGTTTTATTACAGCAGTAGGAAAAGGGACAGACAAGTTCTTAGATACAACTATAAATGCCATCATTTTTGTGCCTGACTAATCAGTGTTGAACTTGCATCATATCAGGTCAGGTTTTTATTGTCTTTATGAGGAAATTGGATGAGTGTTTTGTATTGCTGATTCATGTCGAACAATAATCTTTTATTTGGGCATGGTGACACAGTGATCCTACTGTTCAGGAGGGTGGGACAGAATGGCTGTGACTTGGAGGCCAGCCTGGGCTACATAAGATCCTGTCTGGAAAACAAAAAGGTTTCCTGCAGTTTGTCATTCAAGTTTTTGAGGTACTTGTTTAAATGTGCATTTTTGGTTTGCAGAAAGATTTATAGTTACGATTCCTTTTACCTTTGTTATTACTATTCTCAGTGACTTCATTAATACTATGCAGGCAAAACCAATAAAAAAACTGATTTTGATAGTTCATAATTTTCTATAAAGTGATTAACCGGTTGAATAGCTTATTTCATAATGTTGAATCTAATGAGTCTGAAAGTAGATTGCAGTTTTCATACATAAGCCTGGTTTAAGATGTTTCTGTTTGGAAACTATAATGATTCACCACAAACTGTATCTTAAAGCAGCAGAAATTTATTTAGTTGTTGTTAAGAAGGCCTTTAAGTGGAAAAACAAAAGACTGGTGGGAACTCTAAGTAAGAATCTGCTGTCTTTATGTCTTCTTTGGTCCTTGCCTAGTAAGTGCATCTCTCCAGTCTCCGCTTTTGTCTTCATGGAGAGAGTGTGGCCCACTCTCTAATCCAGTCCTTATTTAGCTGAACCATTTACATTTGCCAAAAACCTGTTTCAAGTGAGGTCCATACTGAAGCTCTAACACAGTGGTTCCCACCTTCCTAACACTGGAGCCTTTTAATAACAGTTTCTTATGTTGAGGTGACCTCTTAACCATGAAATTATTTCCATCGCTACTTCATAGTTGTACTGTTATGAATCATAATGTAGATATTTGATATTGCAGGTGGTCTTAGGTGACCCTGTGAAAGGGTCATTTGACTGTAAAGGGGTCATGACTCATAGGTTGAGAAGGCATTGCTCTAGATGAATGTAAATTTGGGGAGGACACCATTCAGATACAATATAATGTGTTTACATATTTAATATAGTTGCTGCTACCTAAGTAAATATTTATGTATTTAGAGACAGTGGCTGGCCTGGAACTCACTGTGTAGACCAGGTTAGCTTTGAACTTAGATCTGCCTGCTTCTGCTTTCCAACTACTAGGATTAAAGTTGTGTACTACAATACCTCATCTTATTTTTAGTTTTGACCCATATATAGCATAAACATTTTAAAATATTTTGGTATTTTATTAAATAAATATTAAAGGTTTCACTAATTATTTTTTGTAATTCTTAAATCATAATAAGTTAATCTGATACCTAATTTTTCATGTTTTTGTTCTGGAGTACTGACTTGTATGTCTATTAGTAGTATTACTTCCCCTCCATCTCTGTGCTCTTTTAGAGTGAAGTTTATTCACCCAGCTTTCATGTTCCCTTTAAATTAGGTCTGTGTGGTATGTGACCAAGATCCCTTGTGTGGATGTTAGCCCCGACTTCTCTCATGTCACTGTCTTTGATTTCCTACTTAATAGATGAGCATTGCAAAAGATTACTCATATTATTTTTTAATATGTCATCAGTGAAAACACTTATAAGTACTAAATGAGCACATACTTTTTTCTTTCCATTTTTTTAGCACAGATGTGTTTCAGACACTGGACTCAAGTTCAACTCTGACCACTTCAAAAATAGCATCATTTGAAGAAGCATTTATATATCTTCAAAAGTTAATGGCAGCTGTAAAGGATATTCTTGAAGGAATTCAAAGGTAAGCATTGTATTAAATCTAAAGTTTGTAAATTCCATATTTATCAGCTTAATTTAGACTTGCTAGGAGTCGTCTAGCAAGTTAGAAACTATTGGCTGTTTTTGAGACAGGGTCTCACTACACAGCATTGGCTGGTCAGGTCTGGACCAGGCTGGCTGCAAACTCACAAAAATCTGCCTGCCTCTGCTTCTTGAGTCCTGGGGTTGAAGGTGTGCACCATTACACCCAGCAGATGATTGGCTTTTAGATTTACCTTTCTTAGTTCCCTATATTCTGTATCCTTTGTAGGAAAGGAAAGTGGGAGAAATGAGTTAGTCTTCTGTGAGAAAACCTGGTGCATTTTGAAGCACATACTCTCTCTCCTTTTTTTGTCCTGTGTGTGTTTGTGTGTGTGTGTGTGTTTGTGTGTGTGATTGATGTTAGGTACTTTCCTCAAGTCTTTCTTCATCTTATTTTTTGAGACAGGGTCTTTCACTGAACCTGGAGATTGCCATTTTGACTAGACTGACTGGCCAGTGAGCCCCAGAATCTACTCTAGCACTGGGGTGACAGGTGTGCATAGTCATGTCTGGCTTTAGTCATGTCTGAACTCAAATCCTGGTATTTGCTTGTGAAGTAAGCACTTTACCCGCTGAACCATTTTCCCAGTCTGAGGCTTAAGTTTAGATGACTTTTTGTTTTTCTTGTTTTGTTTAGTTGTATTTAGATAGAGGAATAAATATGACTAACACGTGTGTTTGGCTGTGTAGACCTAATCATAAATTACCATTTTAAAAATTAAATCTGTGCTTGGTTTTAAGAAAAGATGATTTTTATTAGTTGTTTTAAAACACATCTTGTGGTTTTGGTTTGAAATACCTTATAAGAGAGCTCTCTCTCTCTCTCTGTGTGTGTGTGTGTGTGGTGTATTTGCACATTTGTGCAGGTCTGTCCACATTTACATGTTTGTGGAGATCAGAGGAGGATGGCATGTGTGTCCTGTTCTGTCCACTCTGCCTTATTCCCTTAAGATAGAGAGACTTCTGAGGTTAGGCTAGTAGACAGCTCCAGTGAGCCCTTGTATCTACTAACGGCACTGAGGTTTTAGGAGCACTATTTCTGTGGTGCTTGGACTTCAAATTCATCTTTGCATGTTTGTACAGAAGGTATTCTATGCCACTGAGCCCTTGGAACTGTTTTCTAAAACAATTGCCAACCTAAGATCTGGGATTTATGTATTTCTTGATGTGTGGTTTTATGAAATCTCTAAAAATTAATTGTCTGTTAGTCTCTTGCCTGTTCTCCCCCCCCCGTGCTAGGATCAAACCCAAGGCCTTACATATGTCCTATTCCATTTTGACGTTTGAACAGACCGTGTCCACAGTTCCTCCAATGTATGATTCTTAAAAAAGAACTATAATCACAGCATCTTTTCAGATCCATTGGTGCTTTAAACACTTTTGCATTTAAAAATTTATTTTATTAACATGACTTTTTGACATACTACTATGTTTGGATAGCTGAGCTCTTGAGATTATTCAAGGTTATTTATAAAAGCGCATCCTTCAGTCGTCACAGAATGTGGTGGCTTGTAGCCATAATCTCAGCATTCAGAGCACGGAGACAGAGCACAAGTTTGAAGTCAGACTAGTCTATATAGCATGGCCCTGTCTTTTAAAAGGATCAGTTCACTCAATGACACCTTAGCCTACTTGTAGTTGCTAGTTGTTGAAACAAAATGTTTTGTAAGTAACCTTAAAAACTTCAACTTGGAGTTTTAGAAGTGATTTCTCAGCATTTAAACTAACTGTTTTGAACAAAATGCTTGTCTTTTAGTAATGGGCTTTCTTATTTTGAGTTAGAGGTATTTACTCAGAGGCTTGACCTTCTTCTAGGTGTATCAGAGTTAGTGGGGATGGAAGACACTACGTCTTCCACATAGTTCCCTGAGCCCTAAGGTTTGGTGAAGACATCTCTCTCAGTCTCTACCCATTGTCCAGTTGTAGATCTCTGTATTAGTTCACATCTACTGCAGGAGGAAGCTTCTCTGATGATGACTGAGCAAGACCTGATCTGTGGGTAAAGCAGGATGTTGTTAAGGGTCATTATATTGCCACATTCCTTTAGCAGAACAATAGTATTTGGCTTTCCCTCTAGGTCCATGGCCTCTCTGGTCTCAGTCTTAGCCATCTGAGCAATGTCAGGTATGGGTTCCATGTCATTGATTGGGCCTTAGTTCTGATTAGTTAGTGTTCAGATGGAATGAAGCTCTAGTTAGGTGCCAGCTCCACGTCTCTGTGTTCAGTGAGATATTTAGGTGTTCTCTTCAGTAATCGGACTTTACCATCAGTTTGTGGAAAGCAATAGCTACTTGAATTATTTGGGGATTTCTGTGAGTCCCCTTTCAACAGCTCAATTAGATGAAACCCTTACCTGGCACTGGAGATTTCATTTAGTAGTTAGAGAAGTCACTTGGGGCTTTGTCTCCCCTACTATTTGGTGGCTGCATTTAAATTTATTTCATATATGTATGTATGTATTTTAAGAATCTCCTACCATAGTAGGCCGTCAAATGGCCCTTAGTGTTACCTGTCTCTCCCTGACTTCCCTCCCTGTCTCTCCATGACTGTGTATTTTATTTCCTCTTACTGGGAAGATCCTGCCTTCAGTCCTTTACTCTACACCTAACATCTGTGGTTATATGGACTGTAGCATTTCTATCAAAGACTTAAAAGCTAACATTCACATATAGGAGGAGAATACATACCATATTTGTCTTTGTAGATCTGGATTACCTTACTCAGGAGGATAATTGTTTTTCTAGCTCCATCTATTTACCTGAAAATTTCATGTTTTTTTATTTTTCTTAAATAACTAAGTGATATTCCATTGTGTAAATGTACAACATTTTCTTTATCCATTTACCTATTGATGGGCATCTAGGCTGATTCCAGGAACTGGTGTTACAGACAGCTGTGAGCCGCCGTATGGGTGCTGGGAATTGAATCAGGTCCTCTGGAAGAACAGTCAGTGTTCTTAACTATCGAGCAGTCTCTCCAGTCTCCCAAGCATGGTATCTTGAGGTAGATTTATTCCCAGCTTCCTGAGAACTGTCACTGATTTCCATGGTGGCTGTATAAGTTTGGATGAGTTTTCTCTATATTCCACATCCTTGCCAGCATGAGTTGTCATTTGTTTTATTGATCTTGATGGCCATTCTGACTTGTATAAGATGAAATCTCAAAGTAGTTTTTATTTGTATTTCCCTAATAATTAAGGATATTGAAGATTTAAGTGTTTAATGGATGACATTTAGATTCACTGAAGATAAGCAGACAATTGTTTTTTTTTACAAAATGTTACAGAGGATTAGCAAGCTTGCTCAGTGTAGTCCTGGCTCTCTTGGAACTCACTCTGTAGACCAGGCTGGCCTTGAACTCAGAGATCTGCCTGCCTCTGCCTCCTAAATTCTGACATTAAAGTTATGTGCCACCATCGCCTGGCTCATCACCAAATTTCACCACCTGAGTTAGATCCCAGAGACCCATATTGTAGAAGGGGAAACATTTTTGCATTTTAACTGATAAACAGGAATATAGAAGATTATTTCTTAGGGGTGTCCATGTGATGTTTCAGTATTTGTACACATTGTGTGATACTCAGATCAGGTTTTTAAAATAGCTGCCTCCTTTGACCGGTGATGGTGGTACACGCCTTTGATCCCAGCACTTGGGAGTCAGAGGCAGGCAGAGATCTCTGTAAGTTTAAGGCCATCCTGGGATAGCCAGAATTGTTACACAGAAAAACTGTCTCGAAAAAACCAAAAAAAGAAAAAAAATTAGCTATCTTCACAAACATTTATCATTTCTTTATGATAAAGACATTCAAAATTCTTCCTTCTGGTATTTTGAAATATACAGTTGAATGCGTAGACTTTGTGAATCTAATCATAATTACCTGAGACTGAGGAGAGTAGGAGGGAGGGTGAGGAGAGGTTGGTTGCTTTGTGGGTACAAAGTTATACCTAGGATTGAGAAGCTCTTGTATAATAGGCACATAGTGTGACTGTACATAGTGATACTACATTTGTCTTTTTATATATAGCAAATTGCTTATGGATCCCTTCCCTCCCTGATGTGTGTGTATACACATATATATGCATTGTGTGTGTTTGTGTGTGTGTGTATGTGTGTGGTTTATGGTTTATCTCTTTGGTTAGGAGGTTGTATTTTATTTTATCTTATTTTATTTTTTGTTTTTTCAAGACAGTGTTTCTCTATGTAGTCCTGGCTGTCTTGGAACTCACTCTGTGGACCAGGCTAGCCTTGAACTCACAGATCTGCCTGCCTCTGCCTCCCAAGTTCTGGGATTAAAGTTGTGTGCCCCCATGGCCTGACATGAGGTTGTATTTTAAAATTACTTGCTAGGAGAAAAATTTTTCCCATGAAACTGGAATTATTAAAATTTTTGGACATTTTAAAGATATAATGGGGGCTGGAGAGATGGCTCAGTGGCTGAGACCACTGGCTGGTCTTCCAGAGGTCCTGAGTTCAATTCCCAGCAACCACATGGTGG